>VYXH01002655.1:422590-451326 GCA_013397275.1 Burhinus bistriatus
AAGGGGGCAAGTGGGAGAAGAGAAACACAAATATGCCTCATCTATTTTAGCTCACTTAAATCTTTGCTACACTCTAAGTCTCATACTAAATTCACTAAATACAGTGCTATGAAGACATTTCCTTCAGTCCATTACAAATAGCCTCATCATCAGGCAACAGGAGAAATCCTAAGGATTTGGTACTCAAAATGGCACTACTGAAGAGCATATTGGTTGGACACTTCCTAAACTTCAGTATTCTCCCTTCACAGTTTTTATGCCATGACAAATCCCTTTCAATTTTTGAAATAGTTCGCATTTTCACTGGTTTGGAAAGAATTACAGGTTTCAAGCTACTACCATTAACGTTGTCCCTGTCTTTTCACATCACCTCTTTAGAAGCACCTACTGTTCTTCCTACACCTGGAGAGTAAGAACAGAAACTTCAAAATCTGTAAGCTACTGTGGTGGGGGAAGGAGAGGACTGACATGGAAGGAGCTAGCAGGACATTCAGGAAGAAGCCAGGTGAATTTCTGGAGGTTACATGATGCATTTGTACAGAAATTGGTAGCTTTAAGAGTTGCTGTGCTAGAAAACCATTCTGTTTCACTGTATGTTTCATGCAACATTTGTTTAGGTATTTTGATGCATCATTAGCATAGGCATCAAAAACGAGGTTTTGCAAATCACTAAAGCTTCAAGTAGGTGAACTATAATTACACCAGCTTTTGGGCTCCCTTTTTATTTTTTTCTGTGATCCGTTTTATTCCTCAGACTATCACTTTGCATATGCTGTAAAAGTCAGTAGAGCTCAAAAGTTTAATCTAGGACTCTGACAGGAACAGGCTAGGTAGTCCAATCACATACTTCTGCCTGAATATTTCCTTCCATTTTCTTCCATTCCTTGCTTACAAGGACCAAAATAAGATGATTATATTTCTCCCACTGCACCCAAAAATTGTGTGTTCTCACTTCTGCAACTGGTGTGTCTAGTGGAAACCAGCAACAATATGACAGAATAATGAGAGTGGGAAGAGTGGTGGCAATACGACCAGAATATAAAGACCTCTCATAAATACCTCTGACGAAGTAAAAAAATACAGCTATGCCAAATGCTGCTGCCCCACAAATCTCTGCATCCCTGAGGTCAGCATACTGTGTTGCATATTGGTTACATGAACTCGAGTATCCACCAAGCTGCATAAAGGCATACTTGAACAAGCGTGGTAACTGCAATATCTTTTCATATCCAAGAAATGCTAAAATTCTATGAGATCAATTTCAAATTATCAGAAAAAGTGCCTCTCAGATGCATGGTATTTTCTAAACTTTTGTTGGACTGCTTTGTGCCTTATCCTGTCCTTTCTTCTCTCACGAAGTAACTCACCACGGTGATTCTCAGGATCCTTTCAAAAACCGAACTCAACATATTTCATAATTCCACAGGATTTCACAATAATCAGATGATTTTTTTAGTAAGTACTTTTGTCTGTCATCTTCAGTGAAAGCAAAAACTAACTTTCAGCATGACAAATGCAGCAAAATAATGTAAAAACTTCAGAAATTTCATAAACACACTCTGTCAGTAATATCTACTACTGGTAGAGTTTACAGTGGGAGAAAAAGGAACCATTCAGAGCAGGTCCTTATAAATTCCAATTACGCTTGTGGTTTTGGAATATATCTCATACATTCTGGCAAAGCTTCACTCACCTTGTAGATTTCCAAAGTAATGTACTGAGTGAAACAGGTGTATGAACCGTTTCATGAAGTAAAATTCTATGAGCAATTAGCTGCTGAAGTGTCATCAGTCAGATACTGAGAGCTCTTTCACGTGCATTGTCATCGCACTCTTAGAAAATCCTCAATGTAGTCATTAGGGAGGAAGAAAATTGAGACTTATCTCAACAGAAGAGGCACACAAAGCATTTAGAAAAAGCTGCACACAAAAAGTGGTGCAACATGAGTTCAATTATCTCCTTATGCTACAGTATGAGCATGCAGGATGTGAAAATAGAAGAGAAATAGTACAAGTACTAAGATGCAGTCTGCACAATACAGAGAGCAGTTAGGTAAAGGGCATAATAAACCATATCTGAGCACTGTAGTGAAGAAAAAAAAATACAAAAAGGTGTGAGAGCAAAGCACCTGAGGGCACCATGGCCTGTTGGAGGATTATGTTGGGCCTCAGACCAAGACCCTTTATTGGCATAAAATGGCAAAATGTTTTAAAGGTTTTTTTAGAATTCTGGTGCTCACTTTATTTTATTTAACATTTAACATATTTAAATAGAGCCAGTTGAATGAAAATCTTCCTTTTTCCAGAATTATATATCAACAGTTCATAAACACTAATGGTATTTATCAATATATGAAAATATTGACAGCAATTCAAAACTTTTGTAAATTAACGCTGAAAAGCCAGATGCCAGAATCACGCCCAGAGAGTCACTCCCTAGCGCTATGCACACAGCGGTAGATTACATTATATTTTCTTAGATCCTTACATTTTGAAAGCAGTATGCAGCACGAGCAGGATCAGAGGTCTAAGTACACAAGGGTTCAGTCTCAGCCAGGCATTAGACTTGGTGCCCATATACACACTATGAACACTAATTTGAGTGGAAAAAATAAAGCCTAACCTGCAATTGAAACCTAGCAGAGATTGCTCAGACTCTCCGTATAGCAATTCTTTTTTCACTAACAATCAATCTCTGTTCAACACTGTCCAGATACAGCTCAGCAGAGTATTCACGGACATGTGCGGCATCTTTTTGGAGCTAACACAAAATTTAAATAGAAATTATAGGTTCACATTTCTGAAATATTTATATGTAAATAAGACCCACCATCTGATGAAAACACTCCAGTGAGGTCTCCATGTCTTGGGGCATGGGGGACAGCAGTTTTGTTCTACACATCATTTCTTGCTGTTTTCCAAGTACAGCCAGGGAGAATTTCTATAAATTTATATGGAAAAATCCTGCTTTGTAACTTTAAGTAGACAACATGAATTGATACAAACATTTTATTGGCCAAGTTCACATAAATGCCAAGTATTCATTCTCAAGCAACAATTCCACCATAGCTAAAATCATGCTGAAATCATGATATGCAAAGCTGTTTTCCAAACTCTTTTCAAGATATGCAAAGCACCAAGTATATTCACGAATGTTGATCAGCATGAACTAGGATCATCAGTCCAGTTTAAAATGACATCTGACTAAAAGTGGCTCTAGTGGCTCTAGTAATCTTGTGTTGAATCTCTGCCATCCTAATCTTAGAGCACCTGCAATGTATCTGGAACCAGTTCAGACCAATTTAGGTCCCCAAATGACATTAAGCAACAGAAGCCTCTGAAAAGTCAATGGAGGGAAAGAAAAAGACATTTCTGAAGAGTCTGAAGAGATTTACCACAGAACCCTACAGTGGTCTGAAGTGCTTTCTGAAGGAGCCTGTCTCTCTCCAGGGACTATTAACAGATAGTGCAGGGACCTAGAATTAGGCTGCGAGAATATACTATTTTTCCTTGTAAATAGACACTTTGTAGTAGAAACTACTGAAGTTGTGTTTTCTTTTAAAAAGTTAAGAAGGCAATAAAATACTTCCTTCACATCTCTGTTAATATGAGACTTTTGATCTTTATGCTTCTGTCCTGTGGCATCTTTATTTAAAAAAAAAAAAGAAGAAAAACACACAAAAAAAAACACACCACAAACTAAAAACAAAACAAAACAAAAAACACAAAAAACCCCCACAGAAAATGATCTTCACATAACAAGCAATGTGTTTACTGCTTCCAGCACAGAAGACCATCCACTTATTATCTCTGATAGCATGAGCTTTTGCTTTATTCTCATCTAGGCCATCACAACACAGTGTCAACAATGCTGCTCATAGGTGTACCCAGAACAGCACATGCTAATGCAGAATGAATTTTACACTAGTAAGGACTCTATCAATGCCACCTTTAGAAGACTTTCCAAGCAGTGGTGGTGGCAGGGCAGAAGGAAGGCTGAAAGATCAGAATCTACACTGCTCCCATTTCTGCACAGTTTGCCCAGTGCTTGCAAACACCCTGCTTCCTAGTTTCATCATCAATTTTATGTAGTAGTCCTGCACTGAAACACTGTTGCAGCACTCAAGGATCTCCATCAGGATACCTTCTCCCTGTCAAATACCTCCGTAACAGCAGAAATACTAAAAATACAGGTCTTCCATGCACATCTGATAACCCAGCTGCTTAAACAGATGTTCAGCATCAAATCAGTTAAAACATGTTTTGTATCTGCATTACAAACCTCAGGTCTGGTACATAAACCAATGTGTTTGGGTAACCAGTAATGCTTTCATCAGCCTATCTTAAAATAATATTTGCCTCCTGTAAAATTTTGGGTTTAATCTCTGTAGCCTTAATCTTTACGTACCTGCAACACATCCCCACAGAGTCAGTTCAATTCATCAGGACTTGACATACCATTAAACTCTAACCTAACACATCAAAAATGCAGATGTCAGCTTTTCAAATAATATCTGGTGAAGGACAATATGAAGTATTTACAGGTTTACACAGCTCTTCAAAAATGTCTGCTTTACCCAACACATCAGTCACTTCTGATCACACTGTCAGTGTAACTTCACGATGGCACACTGCACTGACATAGAGTTTTAAGCTAGAATGGAAATTTGATAGTACTCTGAGAATGTGGAGATCGTGTGTCAGATTCTTCTGGGATTTTGTTTAAATTCAAGCTTTAAAAACAAATATTATTATATAGAGAACCTGTGTAGCTACAAATAACTACAGAAATTACAATAGTCTCTAAAAACTTCAAAACTTAATTTAAAATATTTAAATTTAATTTTGAAGTTTTACAGAAAACCAAACCATTCAAAAAGGTAACCCCAAAAAACCCACATGAGGGAAAGTAGGGCACAGTCCTATTGTCAACAGTCCTGCTACAAACTCTTCTTAAGGCTAAAGGAATATAGGTTCTATGGCAAAATTATGTATCAATATTTTAAAAGATTTTGAAGACTGATCAAATGAGAGATCTTTAGAGATATGGCAAAATAATAGACTGCAGGAATTAAAAAAAAAAAATTACAAAAAGGAGCTGAGCTTAATGAAGACAGGAAAACACAACTGAAAACTGACTGATGGCACAGATCATTTGTCATCCAAATGACAATCAGTTTCTCTTCAAAGAGAATAAAGAAAGAAGGGAGAATGCAAAAGGCAGTATTAGGGGAAAACAAAGCTAGAGAGAAAGACTAATGGTATAAAAGCCGTTTTCAAGGGTATCAATGTATGGAGAACAGACTAACAACTAAAAGCATTTTAAAAAACAAAAAAATGAAAACTAAAGACTAAACAGATATTTGCTACTTTTTTTTTTTTTTAAATAATTTTGTGACTTTTAGATTTCTGAGGTATTATAAGGAGGTCATATTTTCAGACTTGAAAAACGGAATAAAACAGATAGCGGCAACTACTCCCTAAGCATTACAGACGACAGAGTTACAGCTTCTAACGCTTCCTCCTGCTCTCCATGGCATACCTGGGCAGGGAACTGAAAGACATCCCCACGGCTGTGTGAGACTTCAGTTAGGTAAAGCCCAGCTGGTTGAGGCTACCGACTTCAGTAACATCAGCAAATACCCACAACCAAACCAATTGCCAGCAAAACTGTGTGCAAAAAAAGCTGATAAAAACATCTAAATTACGGGCATGCGTCCACTCCCATTTCAAGACACTGGTGCCATGTCTGGTCTTGGTTGCTTGTAGCTATTCAGACAGTATTTGCTGAAGAGCAATCTGAAGATTTCCTGTGCAGAACAGTTATTCCCTGGCTGGTGGCCTTTTTCAGGATTAAATTTTGCCTGCCCGTGTAACACTTCCCATATAATCTACATTTTTAAGCCATGCCTCTCTAAGCCTTCAACCCTGGAAGGTGGTATCTCATCCTCCCATAGTCACCTTTCAACTGGACCTACATGGTAAGACAGTAGACTTATAATCTCACACTCCACATAGCGCTCCCTTTGATCCGATCTTCTTTTTATTCACACAAAGGTTCAATCTTCTTTTGGTTATCAGTAGCCAATTCACACAGTACAGAAACTGGTAAGAGCCCCAGATATGCTATTTCATGACTCTTCCAGAGTACGACTTCCTGATGACATCTTCTTGTTCCTGGCAAGAGTATAATTGTTCCACACTGAACTTGGCCCCCAATTCAGCCACTATCTCGTACCAAGTCTCCACATTACTTATAACTGCATAATAAATGAAGCTGATCAGAGCCTTCAAAACAATGTTTTTCTAGAAATATAGAAAAGATTACAGGAAGGGGAAAATATAACACTACAAAAAAAGCAGGGAAGAAATGAACAGAGGAGCAAGGCAACATAGGTACTCAAGGCAGGTAAGCTTTTCACAGGTATTTCGGCTGGATAGCAACTTCAAGCAATATAGTTTTATAAGTGTTTATTAAAAAAAGAAAGGAAGGAAAAAACCTTCAGGAAAATAAATACAGCAGGGACTCTGAGTGAGGCAAATCAGAATGCTGCTTGGGGTCTTTGCTTCAAGTCCAAAGGGTCTTTTTTTATTTTCTATATGAAAAGCAGAAAAGAAAAGAAAAGAAACTTAAATAAATAAATAAAGCCTTCCAGTTTTAAGCACACACACACAAGCATTCGCACACACACATTCACTCTCTCACACAAACAATTTCAGAAGGGACTGAACTTCAGTCTACAGTTATTAATCCTGCAATCTTACTGTGAGTCTGTAGCACAGCTGTTCTACTTAGCTCCCCATATATCATTCTTTGTTACAAAAACAGCTCAAAAAGTTTTCTCATTGCTGAGCATGCCTATAACAACATATTTTAAGACAAAATCTTCTAAACATGCCATTTGATGGTTTTAGTATATTCAGTAAGTTTTGAGCAGGGAACTTCAAAATTCTCCCTGGATATAAAATTCCAAATCTTTTTACTATTTCACAGACTCTTAGCTAGAATTTTTATGTAATCAAAATGTGTATTACAACAAATAATGACAGCAGATACATTTCATTTCAACGAAGTCGGTGTAACAGAGCAACAAATTAACTAATGACTGCAAGGATGACTTCGCTACTGCGCCCATAAAGATTAACAAAGAAATCAAAACTCACCAAAAATAATATTCAAAAAAAGAACAAGGCAGACACAAGTGATACTTTACAAAAATAAGACAGAGAATTTCCAGGAACAAAGAAAATCTTTGAGATAAGACAAACATCTATTACATCGTAATTTAAAAGATTAATGAGAGCAAAAGGTAATTAAATTGCATATACATAAGAGTTTAAAAGTTAAGTAGCTAAACAAAAGATCCTTCCAAAAATATATATATAATGGAGGCCTGAGACACTCAGCTTCTTAAACTAGAAAAAGGATTCTTCAGACTGTTTGTTCCTGCTGAAGAATGTTGCAAAAGTGCAGAAGTACAGCCACTAAATACCTAAGACAAAAAAGGAAAAACTGCCAGTAATGAAATACTAGAGCCCCCAGTTGGTAGATTTTAAGCTATACAAATGAGGAAGAACATATATTGAGCTTCAAAATGCATACTGAATGCCACTGAAACAAAACATGGATATAGTAAAAAAGCGTTTACTTCATAAAATGTACCTAATCCGCAATTTTTAAAGAAAGACAGTTCTTCATGTGAGGGAAACACACTTCCCAGATACAGAGATTTAATAACCACTTTGACAAAATACCTTAAAACTATTATCAAACAATAATAATATGTAATTACCACATATTGCTTTGTCATAAAAATAACTCAGAACCAGATGGACCAACACATGATAGAATTCTCAACATTTAACCTCCAACCACAGTCAAATTTAGAACCGGCAAGTGTCCAAAAGCTCTTCTTAGTTCATGAATATGTGACAACCTCCATGAAATGAGCAGATTGTGTTTGCATTTGTACCAGACAGGTGTCAGTAACAGGTGACACACTAGTTACAGAGAAGTATCTTGACCCTAAATGTATTCATTTAGATTATGTCCTTACACATCAAACAACACTGAATAGCAAAACCAGCCTGATACTGGCCAACAACAGTGCCTTTAGTGGCCATGCTCAAGCCAGCACCGTGCTGCTTGGTTCTTCTGACCCTCTGCCTCCAGCCCTTTGTGCTTTCCTCTCCACTTCAGCCCATGCCTGCATCACTTCCCTGGCTCCAGCCAGCTCGAAGGGAAAGAAATAGAGTCCAAACCCCCACCAAGCCCTGCAGATGTCTCCTTCTCCCCAGAAAAGTGATGGAGCAGCATGGGGCAGCCATGAATTGCAAAGGCCAGCAGGTCCTCACTCAGTGCGCAGCACAGTGCTGTGTGCTGAGAAACAGGATCCACCAGAGAGACGCAGAGAGAGAGGGAGGGAGAGAGAGAGGGAGAGAGAGAGAGACAGAAAGTCCTGTCTGGACAGATTCTGGTTCTCCAGTAAGATCAACTCAGCTGAGGTGAAGAAGGAGTTTTAAGAAAGGAGAAAGAGACCTTCACATACAACCACAGTCCCAAAACTACCACTCTTATGTATTACAACACCTGATACTATAATTTTATAAAAAAATCTAGTGCCATTGTCTATCACTGCTGGATGCTTACAGAACAAAAATTCAATACAATCAGCACAATACAGTTACCCATCAACTGGGGGCCTAATGAGAGCCAGATTCTCTCTTTTTGTGGAATACTCCTCCAGACAACATGTAGAAAAACACCACCAACTATTATGGTAATAGGATGACAGGGAAGTTGAAAGTACTGCATGGTAGCAGGCTCACACTAAAGAGAAGGCACTTTCCCACTCTTCAAAATTCCTCAAAAGCAGAAAGTAAGTTTTAGTCAGTTAAAGAAATTTGAAGAACAAGGAGAATTGCCTATGACATACACTCAGTTGAACAAACTCTACAAAGTTAAAAAAAACATGCTTTGAAACCATTCAGAGTTATACTGAGAAGGCAAAGGAACTGTTTCAGTACTTCTAAGTTTAAGGACAGGAAAGTGCAGCAAAGGTGGTATAAGCATAGGTAGACACGTTGCTCTTGGACAGCACTAACTGTTCTAAGGACAAAGAAATCTCTTGAGAAGTATTCCATTTCTGCAAGAGACATCTCTCAGAAGGTTAAACCAAATATGAAGTAACATCATACAAATAAAAGAATCATAGAATCATAGAACGGTTTAGGTTGGAAGACACCTTAAAGATCATTTAGTTCCAACACCCCTGCCATGGGCAGGGACACCTACCACTAGACCTGGTTGCTCAAAGCCCCATCCAACCTGGCCTTCAACACCTCCAGAGACGAGGCCTCCAAAACTTCCTTGGTCAACCTGTTCCAGTGCCTCACCACCCTCACAGTGAAAAATTTCTTCTTAATACCTAATCTAAATCTACCCTCTTCCAGTTTGAAGCCATTATGCCTCATCCTATCACTACATGCCCTTGTNAGAATAATCTATACTTCTAGCAAGTTTCTCCCTTATAAGATATGCCTCAGTTTGCCTGCTTATGGCTAATTGTTTTGTCTTTTTAATAAACACCTGACTGGAAATCTTTGTGAGTATTTGCAGTAAGCAGATGAATTATATGGAAGCACTATGGTAAGAATATGTACACATGTATGAAAAATATTATTAAAAAAAAAATAAGTGAAGTTGAGACAATTTGGTATTGGAAGTATGTGACGTCTGAAAAATAAGAAATACAATTTAATCTATGTCCATGGATAGTTTCATTACTTCTCACACTCAGGACAGGATGCTATATTCAAAAAAGCTCAATTAAACCTGTACTATTTTTATTTTATTTTACTGATTTTGCAAATCTTTGTTTATTGCTGGAGAGCACACTGAATCCCACCCTCCTCGGGACTTGTATGCCTTTGAATGTTACACCTCTGTAGTTTCACTCCAACTGTGCTAGAAATTATTTTCAGCTGGCCCAGAGGCATTGTCGAATGCTCTGCGCTGCCATGGGCAAGACCAATATTTGATAGCTAACTTAGGACTCCTGCTGCCTGAACTGGTAGAGAACAAGCATGTGGTAGAAGTGATGAGCTTGTTCTCCCGAGGGTAGGGTGCCAGCTGTACTATAAAAGAGAGATAGTGTGGAATTAATAGTGGCCTCACAGGCAGGCTGTATATTTTGCCTTTCAACAGAAAAAGTCATGCCTTAGTGGAAGCTAGAACGGACAAACGAAGACTCAGAATGCAGAAAAGGCGACTGCTGCCTTGCAAAATGAATTTATTTCAGTTTTGCGTACTTCAGTCTCATTATTGCAGCATGCTTTTCAGATGCTTTAAAGGACAGTTTGTGTCTAAATAAGCCTACAGTCTAATAACAAACCACTACAGAACTGCTACAGAAAAATAAAGAAGACAATAGAAGCAAATTCTGTATATGGAAACTTTTGATTGATGCATGCAAGAAGGCAGAAGCAGGCTTATAAGAAGGATGCATAAGCGAATGCAGCAGAAGCTTTTCTGATGAGCTCATGAGGTTCCCTCATGGGTACAAAGCTGTGGAAAACAAAATAGAACTGTGAAAGAAATTGCATCCAAATACATGGACAAGTCTGGAAGTACTGGCAAAGCAGAATGAACAGGAATGACATAAAACTTGATAGAAAAAAAAAATGCACAAATGACAAAGTTCAAAGACCAATTTCCTGAGGTTTTGGACCTAACAAACAAACTTCCTTAAAGAAAATCAATGTAGCATTGATACTTCATTGAGTTCCACAAACATTTTCCACCCCCTCAAAATCTATTACTGGACTGCTCACCACATTTGGAAAGCACCCATGTAAAGCTTTGCGAGCAGCTTAAATTTGAGGCAAGAGGCCTTCAGAAGAATACAAAATAGGAAGGAATACGAAAATGTAAGCAGACTAAAAGAAGGAATTCACTGACTACGTTTTGCTTTAAGGA
This sequence comes from Burhinus bistriatus, assembly GCA_013397275.1. NCBI lineage: Eukaryota > Metazoa > Chordata > Aves > Charadriiformes > Burhinidae > Burhinus > Burhinus bistriatus. The sequence continues at coordinate 433,568 of VYXH01002655.1, forward strand.
AGGCAACATCTGATTTGCAAACCAACAAAAAAAGAAAGAATGAAATTACAAAAGTTAACACAGAGGCAAGAAGGTCTGAATAAGACATTTAACAGGAGGATCGAAGGAAAAAAATGGATTTGAATGATATTGGAAAAAAGAAGGTACAAAAGCTGGTTCTGGTCAGGATGTATGAAGCATGAGGAAAGCAAGAGTAGAAAATAACCCTGAGTCACTGAATCTGAGTGACAAGAAGGATAATGTTCTTGTCATTTGTGATAGGAAAAAAGTGGATAGAGTTTGGTTTTTAAATGATAAGATAATTAAAAGACATCATGTTAGAGATCCAGCCTGAGACACAGGATTAGATGGAAGGAGCAATAACACTGGTGGAAAGAGATTTATCATAGAATCATGGAACAGTTTTGGTTAGAAGGGACCTTTAAAGGTCATCTAGTCCAACCCACCTGCAATAAGCAGGGGCATCTTCAACTAGATCAGGTTGCTCAGAGCTCCGTCCAACCTGACCCTGAACGTTTCCAGGGATGGGATCTATCACCTCTCTGGGCAACCTGTTCCAGTGTTTCACCATCCTCATTGTAAGAATTTTCCTCCTTCTATCTAGTCTGAATCCACCCTCTTTTAGTTTAAAACCATTACCCCTTGTCCTACTGCAACAGGCCCTGCTAAAAAGTTTGTCTCCATCTTTCTTATAAGCCCCCTTGAAGTACTAAAAGGCCACAATAAGGTATCCCTGAAGCCTTCTCTTCTCCAGGCCGAACAACCCCAACTCTCTCAGCCCTTCCTCATAGCAGAGGTGCTCCAGCCCTCTCACCATTTTTGTGGCCCTCCTCTGGACCCACTCCAACAGGTCCATGTCTTTCCTGTGCTGAGGGCTCCAGAGCTAGGTGCAGTACTCCAGGTGGGGTCTCACCAGAGTGGAGTAGAGGAGCAGAATCACCTCCCTCAACCTGCTGGCCATGCTTCTTTTGATGCAGCTCAGGATACAGGATACAGTTGGCCTTCTGGGCTGTGAGTGCAGATTGTTGGCTCATGTCCAGCTTTTCATCCACCAGTACCCCCAGGTCCTTCTCCGCAGGGCTGCTCTCAATCCCTTCATCCTCCAGCCTGTATTGATACTGAGGGTTGCCCTGACCCTGCTCTTGGCCTCACTGAACCTCATGAGGTTCACACGGGCCCACTTGAGCTTGTCCAGGTCCCTCTGGATGGCGTGCTGTCCCTCAGGCACGTCAACTGCACCAGTCAGCTTGCAATTTGCAATCTGCAATTTGCAAGTCATCTGTATAACCATAACAGTAAAAGCAATGCATGTGGCTAACTCACCTGGAAACAGAGTGGAGCTGGGCTCCTCAATGTTTAAGACCCTTCCAGACCATTTCAGGGAGATTAGCTTTAGCCTCATCTCATGAACCAAGTCCTCTCACAAAGCAACTGATTCATCATATACTGAAATATGGAACTTACCCCAGCAGTTATTACCCTAGATAGCACTTGGTTTATTAAAGTGCTGAGTATATAAGGATTCACAGTAGATTGTTCAACTGTGTCACTGGGTTTTGTACCATTGTGTTACTTCTTATGGATGAATTGGCCCATCACAAGCCTGACAGCATTAAAAGGCTTAAGACATACCATGCACAGAAGTGTCTGAACAGTAGACCTCCACTCAAGTGGGTAAGAACAGTTCATGATTACTGGCAGAGAACTATAGGGCTGAAAGGGACCGCAGGAACTCACCTAGTTCACTTGTGCTAGTCCAGAAGGGGATCAGCCACTCATGCCAGGAAGTTCTTAAAGGCTTACATTTATGAAGAGCCCACAGTCTCACCAGAGCATCTATTCCAATGTTTTGCTATACTCCCACTCCAAAGTACTCCTCATGTCTAGCCTTAACCTATTTGCTGTAATTTAAATCCATTATTTCTTGTTCTATCCACCTGGAGTAAGTTGAACAACCTTGCAGCAGCTTTCTAATGCATTTGAAGATTTATGCTGCCTGTCTCATTCTTCTCTTCTTTAAGCTATCGAATTTTCTAAAGTTACTATAACTGTCATTGCTCTTCTACAGACTCTTTAGTTCATACACTTCTTTTCTGAAGTGCCCAGAACTGAATATATTAAACCAGAGGAAGCCTGGACAGTGCTGAAAGATAGTTTTGTACATCTTCTATAACATACTTCATTTTCATTATCCAACATTTGCACTTTTTACAACAGTATCACACTAGTGTCTCATCTTTGGTTGGGACCACCTGGAATCCTAAAATCTTTTTTCTAAGGCACTGCTATCTAGATAATTATTCCCTAGTCTGTATTTATTCAGTGGCTTAGTCTTGACTAATGCTAAGCGTAGCGTTCTTTCATTTCAGACCGTATTTCCAATTTCTACCATCATTTTGAATTATAATGCTGTCCTGTATTGTTGCTGTCGCCCACCAAGCTTGCTATCATTTACACACACACACATATTTACACACACACACATTTACATACACACATACAGAAAAAAGAAATAAGGGAGAAGCCACTCTGCCATCCAAAATACCAGAAACACCTCATGGTTCCACACCTGATAGCAAGAAATAACCCTCCCAGACAACTATCAATGCACAGAATCGGGTAAAGGAATTCACTGAAGAGGTTTTCACTACATGTAAATACCTTCTCCAACTTCTCACGATCTTTAGGTTGCATCACTCATTCCTTACTAAAACAAAATTTAAGGAATATAGAAATCATACAAAAATCACAATCCTCTGAAGTCTTTCTCTTGCAGCCACGCGACTGCACACTGAACAATTTGCGTACTTTGTGGATCTCCTCAGGACCATCCTGGTGATGCCGAGACATGGACATCAGTGTAGACACACCTGGAGTGCTCAGACCCCCACCACGCTCTCACCCCACAGCAGCCTCACAGCGAGCACACGGATCACAGCCAGCATGGCTAACCCCTTCCTCGGTCTCTGGTGCCACAGACATGCTGCCTGTGCTGGGGACCCAACACTACCTAAAGACATCCCAGGACATGCTACACTTCTGCCAGAAACGCTGCTGCCATATGCAGTCTTCTTTCCAATGGAGGAAAAGGACACCTCTTCCATAAACAACCTTCTCCTCCAGGAATGGATAAGACTCTGTCCCTTGTTGATATAAATGGGAAACAGACCATCCACCACTGCTTGCGGTCAGTGAAAGATGTGATAAATCAATCCTGAACAAAAAATGTTTGTTGTTGATGTACACACAAAGCATTCCTGGGAGAGGGTTATTCCTTCCCAGTACTATGTCGAAATGTGAAATACATTAGCAGACAAGAAACGTAAATGGACAAGTAGAAGCTATTCCATGTCAAATGCCACTCAAAATGCTCGTCCAGTCTGTAAAACAATTTTATATGGGCTCCTCATTTCTGAGTGAGCACTTCTGTGACCACAACAAATCACAAAAGTAGAATTTGGAAAATTTTCCTGGACTACAACTCAGACCCAGTACACTGAGGAATACTCTAGGTTTTTTTCCCATTTTCATGTATGTACCCCTGTTTTACTCCTTCACTTGAAGGCTGCAGTGAGGTAGCACTGGTTGGATGTTATCTTATGGCTGTCTTGTTGGTATGTTTAGAGAAGCCACTGATCATGACTAAATCCATTTTCTATTGGTTCTAACACATGGTTTTTGTCATATTTTCAGCATGCTGAAAGTATTAAAAATTGGAAGTTCTTCTCATTGAGCAGTACCTGATGCAGATTGATGTATTCCATAAAGATCCTTTTTGGTATAAATAACAAGTGGGGTATCAGGTAGCTCACCCTGGTACGCTGAAGAGAGAAAGACTTGCCAAGCCACACTAGGAACAGAAATATTTTGTAACTGTTTTCAATTCTCCTCCCCCTCTATAGTATTTTTACTGAACAAACTGAACTTCAAACAAACACTGCTCAGGCTTTCAGTAGTAACTTGAGGTAAGGTCACTTAGTTTCATACAACGTACTTAGCATAAACTTTTCAAAAAGTGCTTGGGAAGGGCTGTTTTCAATATTCAAATTACTGTATGTGTGTAGCTGTAGCATCCACAGCTTCAAGAAAACATGACAGGACTGTCATTAATATAACAAGATGTGATTGTTGCTCTTAAATTTTGCTTAGATTTTAACTTTTCCAGTTTTAAAGACCATTATTAAAATGTATTTATTCTTCAGTTATTTTTAATCATAACATTCAACTGAAGTTCGGGTCAAAATAAATAACCTGGCCCAAGGGCCTAATTTGCAGTGAGGTCCTATTTCAGAGTTTGCTGATAACCTCATGAAGAAATAATTAGAACATTTAAAGTGACAAATTAAAGCCAATGCAATTAGCAATAACCCTCATGATTACTTAATATTTTCTAAGTGCTTTTGAAAAAGCAATGACAGGATTTTATGCTACAAGATAAAATTCTATTCATGTGGAGCAGTGAATTACATATGTTTACCATATTAAACAGGGCGAGAAAAAAATCAGATGGAGTAAAAGGATATTAATAAATTACAACTAGGGAGTATTACCAAAGTAAAATATCCACCCTGCCACTTGGTTCTGTCATGGTGGTCTGTGAGTCCTGAACTTATGCTGTCAATGCCCAGCCAAAATAAATCTCAATTTCCATCTTTAAAAGTAGCATATGATCATTTGAACCAATTTAGATTATAACATCTGATCGGAGAAACACATTTTAAAAACTAGTCTTCATGCAGATTTATGTGGAGTGATATTTTTTCTGTAGAACAAAATAAAACTGCAAGGGACCCAAGAAAAGTCAGGCCTTTGCCCCAAAGACAAGCATGTACCAAACTCTCTGAATTTTTGTCTTCTCTCTCACAGAATATAATTCTTGGATCTTCACTGTTCTCAGAATCCCATACAGCACAGTCTGAAAACAGTTCAGGGATCAATAATCGCATATCACACACACAAACATGTGTGTGTACCTGCATTTACATATACGAGACTCCATTGAAAGAACTCAAATCATCAATAAACCTAAAATTTTTCAGTCACCCCTTGATTTTCTTTCAATTTACAATAGTTTCAAAATGGAAATTAAATTCTCTAAGAGTCAGTGCTGCAGGGCTGCTTGGAGAAAAAAAACCCACTGCTTTACTTGAAATCTGTGAAAAGATTTCACATCAACCTCCAGGTCTGGAAATAAGAATAAACTCATTAAATCCAAACAGACTACTGCTCAACTAAGAAACAACTCACTTCAGAAAAAGAAATATCTCTTCAACTGGTTAGAGACAGGAAATATTTTACTTTTCTCACCAAATAATTAGTAATAACAAATATACTTGAACAAAGTAAGCACATGAAAAGGCACAAAAAGATTTGCAGTAGCAAACCAATTAGTGCTTTACGCAGTATCATTTACATGTGGGATGTGAAACAAGTACAAGTTCCATGCCTCTATGGAACATACATACAAGCTAGAACAGAAAAGCCAAAACCTCAATCAATCTGCCATTATAAATGCATGACATATCAAAATTGCAAATTTATATAAAAGATGACCCTTCCTAAACATTTTACAATATCAAATACAGTGTCCAGTTTGGTATGTGGACTACAGGTTTTCTGACGCATTTGGACTCAGCAAGCAGTGTGCTCCGTACTCAAAGGCAGATAATATTAAAGGAAAGTATACAAGCAGAGACTTTTGCCAACATGGAGCAGAAGGGACTCCTTTCCCTTTTTATCCTTTCCATCCTCTCTGCTCCTCTCCCTCCATATCCAACCCCAGAGCAGAAAGGGAACGTTTCCTCCTCTCTCCATTGGCACGCAAAGGCCAATGTTGATATATACGTGACGATTCAGTCCCTATTCTCATTTGTTATTGAAACTCATTCTCTTAACATCTAGGATAGGTTTTCTTCATATGGGATGGGAATACTGCAAAGGAAAACCATCTTCGAGAAAAAATCTGATGCATAGCATTAAAAAAATAAATGTTGGTTGTTTCAATGGTTTTCTCTTTTGTACCATGAAGCTTTTGTGGTGATTTGCTTCTGTTAATCAGACTAAGAACACAAAATAAGCAGTGCTGACTACTGACTCTGTTGGCCTGGTGGAACCAAACACTCCAAACTAAGGAGGCAGAGTCCACAGTAACGTAGCACAGGAGAGACAGCACCTCTGCTTGCTGAAACGCCTACTGCTCTTGAATGGCAAATTCTTCTCTCCTGCCTATACACACCCTTTTTCAAGTGTCTGAATGTTGGCAATACAGAATGTCTCCATCTGCCAGTTAGCACACATCACCAGGCAGTACTGACTGCTTTTCAAGGCATTTGCAATTGAAATTTTGCTCATAAAAAGCCTTTGCTTACCAGCCACCATGATTGCTTTCTGTTTTCTTAAAAATATTAGCAAAAACAGGCTTAAAGCAAAACAAAAACCTGTTTTGTTGCTTAGTAACCTATTACGGAAGTTTTAAACTCCCTCTCAAGTTATTTTAGATTGGCTGACCATTCTCCAGAGAAAAAATGCTGGCTAACAAGTCAGCAACAAACACTATATTCCTCTACACCAAGTAAAATAAATTTTCTTTAATTTTAATTGAAGAAGCAGCAACAACCGCATCGTCTGCCACAACATCTTTGTAGATTCTGTAGCGTTCTCACTAGCTGAAAAAATTATTGTAGCAGTCACAATATGGACAGGAAAAATGCCTAAAAGTAGCTGAAGAGTTTCAAGAACTTGCATGGGCAGACCTTTAGCATCTCTGCTTCCTTCTTCATGATTTCCTTTCATGTTTTAAAATCAGCTAGGATGACACAATCTCAGGCATAGAAATATTTTCATATCAAAACCACAGTCATCTTTGGATCACTGCTCCTGCCAGCGGTTGTCTAGGTTGGACGAAAACCCTGTGTCCAAGGACACATTCACCACCACCGGGTGGGACACTCAGTGTGGCTCTCTCCCATGAAGGCTGGAAGCAGAGCTCCATACTCACACGCCGCCGTTCATAGACACTGCACCACGCCAAACCAATAGCTCTGTTAGTTCAGCAGTACTTTAGAAATGTCAGCAACACACTCCGCTGTCAGATGAAGACATCCTACACATAGCTTAACACTTAGGTAAAACACGTCAACACTGATGCCAGTCTCGGGCAGGTAACTATCCCATGGGCTGCTCATTCCCTGTCCTTTGCCTACAGCAGCACTTTCAGTGCAGGAGTACTGAAAGTTTAACTGAAGTTAAAACATTTTAGTAAAATTTTAGTTTAAATTTTCTTTTTTTATTTGAATCTCCCAATCTTCTTTTTTGAATACATTCTTTTCCAATTGGCAATATTTTATTAAAGACAGAGAGAACCCCCAAATTTACTTGCATAGAAGTTTCTGTGACGCAGATCTGGCTTCTTGATTTCAGTGGCTTTTACAAGCTTCTGGTGAAATCCAAATTTCTTATACACCAATATTCAAATTCCTTCCCATTTCCCACCTTCTCACAAATCTGCAGAGTGGCTCATTGAGTCCTGCTCTTGGGTGTACAAATTCAGTACCCTGGGGAAATACGGAGACAGTAGTTAAACTTTCTCTTTGGCAGATTTCTCCTGTCCAAGTCTTAAGACATCCCAAAAAATTTATTTAGAAACTTACGTAAACCTGAGGCTACCACCTCGATGTATGAATCTGTACAAAAACCTGCATGAGGGAATATTGCAAATATATACTTAAACTGCAAAGTAATAGATCCTGCAGTATTTAATTTTCCCAGATTCGCGTAATGCTCTTACATACAGGCTTCACTCTCCATTCACGTTACAGGTAATGTAGAGTAAATTAAAAATTAAACATTTAATACAAAAAAAAAAAAAAGTTTATCAGACCTGGGGAAGAACATTATTATTTACATCAAATGAAAAGTGTCCTTTTTAAAAATGCAGAAGTTATTAAGTAACTACCAACTAACTACAGAGTAAGTAACTTAATTACATATTTACTGGCTAGTCTGAATGATCTCTACAGTAGTCTTTCAAATGAATTTAAGTAAATGCTTGTACTCAGTTATTTAATCTTTTTTTCTCAAAAGTACATTAAAAAAAAGTCCATAAAAGCCTGCAGAGAGATCTGTTTTCTAAATAACGCATTCAAAAAATTTTCAGATTCAAAGAAGAATTATTAAGCACAAGACGGAGCTTGTGGACTTCTACGCATGAAAGGCATCTGTCAGGATGGAGAAAGAGAAAATTAAATCTAGCAGTATAGTACCATGAAATACTACAATGATAACTGCTTTTGGTTTGAAACACAGGATGTGGTATCAGGGAAAAAAGACTCAGGTAAAATTTTTCAATGCCCACTAAAAAGTAAATAGGATTTTTCTTTTCAGTAAACAGAGAAACGTTTCATCTTTCCCTTGAACATACCTGAATCCTTTCTGTGTTTATTTGTTTCTAATTCCACTGCTAACATTTGTATCAAGTTTTCCTTGTGTGATGGCATACTAAAGAAAAACTCAAAAAAAAATTAAAAGGACAAAAAACAAAGAGAAAAAAATCAATGAAAGAACACAATGTTAAGAAGCAGTAATGTTTAAGAGAGAATCAAAGGAGAGGAGAGCAGCTAAAAAGACTGAAAAAAGATAAAGGGCAAAGGATTTAAAAATTAAACAGAAGGAAAAAGATTAAAGAAAGAATGGCAAAAGGCAATGCAAAAGGATTTAAGAAGCCAGTATAAAGAAAAGACATTCAGTTATGAAAAAGGAATAGCAACTACTAGAGGAAAAATACTTGAATATAATGAATCAAAAAATGGAACGAAAAAGTTAGAAATTAATTAAAAGCAGACAGAAAGTTAGAAAACTTTCTTTTCTCCATGAAATACAGGAAATAAATACACAAGATCCAGTGAAATTTTAAAAGTCTGCTTCTATTCTATACATCATTCCACAATTTTCCTGTTTTAGTCATTTTAATGATATGAAAATAAAATACAAAGCAATGCAATGCCAATTATTTCCTGTGCAGCTATTTATATGCAGTATGTGCAAAGCTGAGAGTAAAATGCGTCACTATCTAAAATATCAAATCCCTTTACTTTTATTAATACTAGTACTAAAATTCAAGGAATTTGTCTGTCTTCTTTATATGAGGTTTCAACTTCATTATAAAGATCTTTATCATTAAGAGTTTCTACAGGGTTAATAAAGCTTACAGCTGCTTATTTTACAGTCAGAAGTACTGTACGGCAAGCAGTTAAACACAAAATTATAGCAACCAACAGACCGACTGGACTTTGTAGAAGTTATAATTAAATTACCACTAATGATATCATCCCTTTAAAAACTTCTAATAAATGTGCTCTTGCTATAGTGGAAACACTTTTTTTCCCAGCAAAGACAGACAGCATAGAGAAAAGTTGAAGGAAAGATAACACACTCAGAAGACAGGAAGCACAGACAGTTCAAGGGTAGTGTTGTCTTTTGAACATTATAGATTATATATACATCGTGGGGTTTTTTTAATTTATATTATATAATTTAGGAAATTGTTAGCTGTTCATTTCAATATTTACTCCACATACGCTGATTTTGTCTCCAAGTCAGTAACATCCAAATGCAAGTAAGTTTCATCACATACACAGCCTGCATTTAAAGGTACTAGTTTTTTTCCATCTCTCTTTTTAATTTCATTAACTATCTCCCTGCTCCCTGGTTTTACTAGAAAAAAGTAAACAGATTTTCAAATTTCACCTCTCTATACTATTCACTATTTTATATGCCACTTACCATGTCACCTCTTTTTTTCTCTCGTCTCAATACTAATCTTTTTAATCTCTATTCACATGAAATCATTTTCATGCCTCCAATCATTTTCAGTGGCCTCTTCTGGACCTTTTATGTTCCTGAAATATTTTTCCAAGATGAAGTGACCAGACTACACAGACTACTCAAACTGAAGGCATAACAACGTTTTACTTAAATGCACTCTAATGCTTGTGGGAATATTCTCCAGACCCCTCACAATACCACTTTTTTTTTTCCTTTTTGGACATGACAATATATATTGAACAAACATTTTACGTGAACAGAACAAAGTAACACCTATATGTCATTACTCGGTAGAGAAATTTAAAATGTTTAATGAGAAGAAGTAGTCCAAGTTCCCTCTCAGCATGCGCTGCCATTTTGCACCACCCATAGTTAATTGCCTACTGTGCTGAGAAGTGATCATTAATGCAACTTTTTGTTTATGCATTCCATAGCACTCTGTAAACCAGGCAGGTAACATAACTTCTTCCCCTAATTATAAAAATTCCTTTTCAAATCTGAAGGATATAAGATCAACCAGTTGCCCTTATTTTACTGAAATGTCACGTAGTCTGAAAGACTGGAGGAGGACAGTAATGATTTAGAGATAACATACTGGATTTCCTCAGTCATGTTTTTTCAAGCTTTTTAATCTGTAAGAATTAACTACATTTTAAACAAATTTACTATTAAATTAAGGTTTGAATTTGTTTATTCAGTGCTGTAATTTCCACTGTTTTCCTCATTTCTCTATCTCATCACTTCAATATTTATTTTGAAGTTGTTGTACATGTTACCTTGGTCAGTTTTGTCCACTGTTACAAAAATGAGGACAATAAAACTAATCCACATTACCAACTAAAAAAAAAAAAACAACAACAAAAACACCCCAGCCAAACAAAACACCATCAACCAAACCAAAAAAACTTCAAGCTGAAATCCACACCTATTAACATCTGTGCCACCAGAGATTCCTCTGAATATTCTTTGTTGCAGAACTTAAATCTCTGCCTACCTTCCCTTAAGACAGAAGACTTGCAAAGCAGGACATTCTAGACAGGTAACAGCGCATCTTTCCATTTAATTGGTAACTTTTCTGTAAACAGTAACTTTGAGCTTAAAACTTCAGCCCTGATAGAAGGAAGTGCTGAAAAATGTGAAATTTAATCACATGACGCCATCAGAACACACAGCTGTCCCATGCAGTGCAATCAACAGTCCGGTGTAGAACACTGCTCGTACACATACAGCTGATCATACGGTAACTCCGCGTTGCAATGTGCTGGGAGATTTTTTTGCAAGCCTAAGGAACAGGTGATCTTCACTTCAGGTGACTGGGGAGATTAATTCAACTATGGCACATGAATAACTTCATCAGCTGTACAGAAATTAATCCTTTATTCCTCACACAGCTAGTCTCACATGTTCCTTTACTCAGTCCCCAAAATAATACACAGCCCAGGAAGAGAGGTACTTACAGTAAAACAGTACGTGATGCGTATTCCTGACAGGATTCTTTCTGAAGAAGTGACTCTAATTTTTAGATCAGTGTAACTTCATAGAACATACTTAGGGTGGATTGCCCTGGATCAAAGAACTGGCACTCAAGGTCAGTGGAATAAGCAAAAAGTTTTCTAGGAACTTAGTCCAGCATTCTTTTGTCAACTAATACAGCAAATAAACTAAATAAAGCGCTGATACGCATGCTAAAACATTCACTGGATTACACATACTCTAGGACTGTGCATACTTAAAATCGATACAGGATTGGAAATTCATCTTCCATATACATTTGGCTAGGGTACTGGTATGAGCATGTTGTATCTTACCAAGTATCTTTTCAATTATGGCTATATATCATTCTGGTTTTAAATTTCTGAAGTTTTCTTGATGTATATGTTTCCTAGATATATGAATCCAAAATTACCTTCTACTAGTGTGCAAAATGTTGCAACAACACAAATGCCACCAGACTCTCAGGAACAAATAGGTCACAGAGAAGTTTGTTTCTCACATTTCTGCACTTCTCCTAACAATGTACAAATTAAACAGACAGCATCTACTGAAGGACATTACAGAACTTTTTACACTCACTAAAAGTCATGGAAGACACATCAAAGAGATGCAAAAACACACCAAAACGCTGGAAAATGCTCCAGAACAGTGTAAAATTTCACAAACCAAAACAGGGCAAAATTTAAAGGAGGTACCTAAGGTAAGTATGAATAGAAGCATGTGGTCCAGAGCCTGATTTTTAAAGCACCCTAATGGCAGCTGAGAGAAAGGAAAGTAGCAAAAGCTCTGTGATAGCTTTGAAAGAAGAAAACTCAGGCTAGTTGTACCCTAAGTAATGATGAGATCAGCGGTAAAGGGAAGAAGAGAAACAAGAGAGTAACTGCAGCAGCAGGTACAGCCCGGGACAGCTTGTGTGATTGCAGGCTGTGCACAAAAGGGATTGGGGAGGAATGAGACGTTGAGAGAAGATGTGAGAAAGTGGAAACATGAGACTAGAAAGCAAGCAAATATGCATAGTGGGACAGCTGCAGGGTTCAAAGGTACTGCACAAAACTCCTGTCAGTGGCAATGGGACTATCTTTAGCAAGCCCAGGCAGAGAGCAGTTCTTTTTTTTCACATTCCACATTTCTAAGGGTCTCTCTACCTAAGGTACAGAAAGCAAAACAAATTTATTTTCTAAGTGGAAAGCTTGCATTCTATAGAAGCTAATGCAAATTACCAGAAGCAAGCCAGACAAATGAGAAACTCCAGCCCAGAGAAAGAGAGCAGAGTAATGCTCGAGTTTCCAGTTGGGAGCCAGATAAGACTAGGAGAAGGATGAAAGAGAAGAGAACTTAGAACAGCCTGTTTCTCAGGCACAGCAAACAAGAAATGAGGAGAAGGCAAGAAGAACAAGTAAGCAGTGAGGAGCTGAAGACAACAACGTAGAAATGTCTATGGAAAGCAGAGGGCAGTTAACAAAATTATCTGAAGAGACGACATATAATACAGATTATTATTATTATTTATCTATTTGTTTACCCCAGGAGAAAAGCACAGCAGTAGACAGGCTGGTAAAAGGAACTGGTATTTGCATAAGAAAAGAAATTAGTGCTTGCACAAGGGCTCCCTTATTGCCCTACCTTCTTATCCCAAGTTCCAGTAATATTTACATTACGTGACCTCAAACAGCTATACAAGGCAAAATCCTGCTCATAACATTCATGCAAGAAGTCCTACCCAGATTCTGGTTTCATGAAATGTCCTACCTGACTGTGCAGAATTTGACTGCATACGCCTGTGGTAGCTACGCTTCCTCGCTTCAAAACACACTTCGTTAAGGACTTCACACTTGATGAGTTTGAATTCAGAAGATGGAATATTGATAAACTCCTTTCTTTTTGAAATCATTCCTATTTTATTGGTTTCGATTATGGGATACTGAGAGATACTCATATGAGCATACTTTTGAAGAGGAAAGTATTAATTAAAACAACTATATTAGAAAAGACTAAGGGTTTTCTTAGTAATGAAATACAAACCACTTCCCTATTTAGAGATGACCAGCTGCTTCACTTTTCCTCTGTAAATACAATGACTACTTTTGACTGTGTAAAGTACCTCTCATTTAGAAGAACTATATAAAGTCATTCTTAGGCTAGTGATTTCAGCCCGTTTCTTGATTTCACAAAAACAAGTATTTTGCTTCTGCAGAGCTGAGGACAGACTGTCGGGATTCATATAGTTATTTCCATATGGTGACAGTGCTCTTAAGATCTCAGCTGGCTGGAATCAGGGCTTCTGCTCCAGGCAGTTGGTACTCTAGGACCTGGACCTTTTGCATCCAACCACACTTCACAAGGCAGACGGAGGCTACATCCCACAGTATAGCAGTTTGAGCGTCTACCTCAAAATTGCACTGGTCACCTCTGTTTATGAATCCAACAATCTACAGATTACAGTGATGTTAACACGATCAAGTCCTTTCTGCTTTTCTGTTACTTCAACTTCAGTATGAGATTATTCTTCATTCTTTAAACTCAGTAAGAGCTACGCTTGGCATTAAAACAAAACCATTTATATCAAGAAAATATGCGCAATCTCACACAATCAAAAAAATTTTACTGTCATATTGTAGGAAAGAATCAGAAGTTTTCAGCATAGTAATCTTACCCCAAACTTGCCTGATTTTCAGTAAAATCTATTATTACATAGCAAGCATTATATATTAATCATATAAGAAAATCACTAAATCAACAACTGTAATACTTCCATCCAAAGAGAGAGGGCAGTATATACAGAAATGTCATAACTATTTTAATGTTACTCAATGACCTAATTTACAATTACTTAACTGATTTATAGTATCAACTGGTTTTATTTCTTAATTCTCTTCTTTCTTTTCTATATGTGTTTTATACCACTTCTTGATAACAGATGACATCAAACCATTCCAGCAAGTATTACCTGTGATGGCTATCATGACACAATACCATACAAGTGACAGCAGCAAATACAAGCTATGCCTTCATTTCTTACAGCTAAAGCGAGTATTTAAACTTTTATTTAATCATTAAAAAACTAATTAAAGTGGCACTGATTAAGTGACTTTGAAGAGCTACGCAGTTTCAGGTGAGGCCCACTGGTGGGAGGGCGTCAAGCCTCAGGAGCTCCACCCCACCACCACTCCCATCAGGTGGTGGCATGGGTTCAGCTCAAGGCACTGCATTTTGTAGGGAGGGAAGTGAGAGAGATTTCACTAATACAAACCAAGCAGCTAGCACAAATGATGGGGGAAAAAAAACCATCTATGCTCCAGAGTAAGGCTTCCTAGCGTCAAACTTTTTGTGCCTGTACATGACTGAAAACGGAAAGACTCTGGAGTTTTGGAGCTGTGCAACAACCCACAACCAGAACAAATAAAGATAGTCACCTAGCAATAGAAAAAAGATTTTTCTCTCTGAGAAGTACATGGAATATTTCACCAAAAATCCTATTAGGGTACATAGCGTAAAAATATTCACATCATCTCCCGTTAGATAAGCAGAAGCTTTAGACAGACAACACAGCGACAGTCAACACATTTATGGAGAGTGACGGAGCTGCAAGTCTGATAGAGGAGCTGGCAAGTTTTCCAGGCTTGGGACACCAGATGAGAGGGTTTACCTTTTTGACCAGGGCTCTCCTACAGCGAAGCAACACAGAGTATCTTGTACAATTTGGCTAATGCAGCAAGCTGACAAATAACTACAGGATCCCAACGTGCAAAGGGATTTCCCTTTGCTGTTATCTACTTTCACCATTCCTATGTGTTTGAGCGATGTCACTCCTCATGTTTTGTTACCTTACTTTGCATATTAATCTCTACATTATTAAATATCAACAAGAAAGAACCAGAAGCAATGAAATTTGACGTAAAATCATTTAACTGACACTAAGGTGTGTCACATTTGTATATGGCTTATTTCCGACTAACTTTCCATACAGGTGAAATTTAAAAAGAGAGAGCTGAGAGTATACACCCAAATGGTCTGGGCATTACTCTGGTGCTTTTTTTCCTTGAAAATTCAAATGATCCCTGCAGGCAACCGACAACTGCTAGATCTGTGGAATGTGCTCTTTGAACTGTACAAAAGCCTTCAGCCTTTCGTGCATTGCTGCAAACAAAAACTGCCAAGTGTAATTATTTCTCAGATCTAATGTTATGGAAGTGTTGCACCATTTTTTTCACAGCTCTGAGAACAGCTGTAGAAAAATAAAATCTACAGGAGGATTTCCCCGCAAAAGTTATATACTGCATTTATCGCCTTCTGTAAACAAGCGATACAAACGAACACCAGCCAAAATTCAAAGAGTGCCACTCTTTCTTTGGTGCTCTTACAATTATATTTCTACGGAAAGAATCAAAGGAGTAAGCAGAAAGTCCTCCCAAGAAAGATTTTTCATCCTTTAGCCTTTTTAAAAGAAAAAAACCACCACAACTTCTATCAAAAGCACCAAACATCACCGAGAGAACAACGGCAGCTTGAAAATTAATAGTTCCCTTCTCACTTTTTTTTTCTTAACTGACACTTCTGTATCTAGCATTCCTACAAACATCCACATCCTAAAAGGTAACTTGGTAGACGTATTGCAAAATACAGGCACAGCAGTCTAGATGATCTTGTATGCATCTGCAGTTCTAATGAGAACTGCCTTGGTTTTGAACACAGATGTATTCAACTTGCTGAACTGAAAGCATTCAAACTTTACTCACTGAACACAGACATACTCAGTAATAGGACTTTTATTACAGACTTCAGCTGTATCTGAGATTTTTAAGCTAAAGACGATATTGAGGTAAAACCAACTACCCTTAAAAAAAGTTTCCACATCTGAAATAAACGTTACCCAACCATGAAGACGCCCAAATTCAAAACAGTCATTTTTGTTTGGATTGCCGAAGTGCCTTGCTTTAGAGAGCAAGCTATTTAGTTCCAGTGTAAACTTCATTACAATTCAGACATGAGGTGGAGCACTATCTGTATGCCAACTAATTCCCAAAGCAGACCTAAGCTCCTAGGTCTTGTCCAGGATCCCTCGCCCACACCCACACGTTAAGTTAGCCACAATATCCTGTTTCAAAACAGGAGGAGAAGGGACCTGCAAACAGCCCTATCCAGGGAGACCAAGCTCTGCATTCTGGACTCTCCTCCTCAGCCTGCGCAGACTCAGTCATAGCCCATGAAAGCCTCTGAAGATCCAAACTGTGAAACAGTCCAGATGCATGTACCCTCCAATTGCAATCCTTAACTGATACCAAATGAAGGTGAGCCACTGCATGGCAAAAAAAAACCAACAACAAATGAAATACAGGATCCAGAAGGAGATCAAAGGAAAAGGAGCCTGACTCTTCAGCTTGATCATACGGACAGGACGGACCAGACAAAGGCATTTAATGGGCTTACAGTTCCTTCAGCCTCAGCGAGGGCCAAGAATTAGAACAAAACCCTGTGTCTAGCATCTCCAGTCGGTTGCGGCACCTGCAGGGAAACCTTCTCAGTCAGCAGAAGCAACTAAATTTTTGTCAGGTACATAAGGAGGATAAATACCCGAATCACCTTGCTTGTACCACATCTTTACTTTAGCCATAGTGAAGTTGCACAGGCAAAAAGACACTCTGAATTATGTCCTCTGGCACAACGAACAACAGAATCTGGACCAGAATAAGGCAAAGCACCTCGAAGCTGCTAAGGGGATACGCAAAGCAAGGGAAATTAAAGCCAGTGCCCCAAAGAGATGTTCCTACAAGACAGCTGGGGAATAAAGCCGTTTAATTCATGCATTAAGAAAAAAGTAAAAAGGTTATGCTGCAATGGCACCAAGGAAGATCAAATTCTTAAGCTTTTCAAATGTATTTTGTGCCACTGCTCCAAGTGAAGCAGCGCACAGCATCATGTTGTACTGCTACTCCGGTTTTTCAACAGCACCCTATTGTCATATTTTAGGCAAACATCTGCATTCGGAATGACAAGAGGACAGAGGCAAGACGGGCTCAAGGCACAGGTCACTGTCAGCTCCCCTCTCACTGAGCTCCTGCAGGTGACAGGACACATTCGCTTCTCAGCTGCAGCAAGATACAGCTCCTCAGCAGCATCTTGCAGCAGGGCGAGATGAACGTGCTGTAAGCCACTGATTCACCACGGAAGTTGGTCAGCGGTGCACTGTGTCACATGCTGTCACCGAGTTTCTACAGATGCTATAAAAGGGGTGCCCGAAACTGTGACACTTTACTTTCGTTTTAGAACTCTAGGAGAGACAAAGAGTACTGCTTCGGGACAGGCAACACTCCGCTGAACACCTTGCCATCCCTTGGAGGCTATTTGCTTGTTTGCTACAAACATGGACGTCTGCTATTTTAAAAATAGAATCTATCATCTTCTTCTTTTTTTTTTTTTTTTTTTTTTTTACTTTTTTTGTTTTT
>VYXH01002655.1:451364-495441 GCA_013397275.1 Burhinus bistriatus
TAAAAATTAGATCTTTTATTTTTTTTTTTTTTTTTTTTTTTTTTTTTTTAAACTGTCTTTGTGGTAAGTGAATCTTGGTCAAGCTTCAGTGTTAACATGGCTTATACAAACACCAAAGCACAGACCACAGAACTGCCAGTGATGAACATAATGACATTAAGACGGATGTGGTCTCCAAGTTCATGGTAAATCAAGCCAACGCAAGCAAAACTTGTAATGGAGAAACTGCAATGAATTTGAATTACAGAGTGCAGTGGCACTGTTCCTCCTTGTTGATCTTTTCAGCAGGACAGCAAAAAGCAAAATAGTAAGTATGTTCACGGGTTTTTAAAAGCATTCCATGTAAAAAGCAACAAAACGTAAAGTACGTTCATAACATCATGAGTAAGAAGACTGCACGCTGGGAGCGCAAGAGCTAGGTAGTTGCTGTTGCAAAAGAGACACAGTTGTCCATTTTAAAAAGTTACAAAATAAGCTGAAAAAATGCAAAAAATTGGCATCAAAGCAGACACAAACACTACAAAATAAACAAAACCACAATCTATTTTTTGATCAGTTTCTAACATCAGTAAAAAAAAAATAAAAAATATCATTAGTTTACCTTTGATATCATTAAGCTTTTTTCAAGTAAATTAAGTGGAACATCTCTTAGTCACACTACTCTTTTACCAATAAGGTGAGCAAATGTCAGGATTTACAAGAGCAAAATCAGTAGAAAGGTTTGTTGAGAATAATCTTAAATTAAGCATGGTAAATTCAATTGTTATGAAGAAAAGCACTTTACCAGGGATTTGTGTAAGAGTAGTGATGCCTCATTTTCAAGATATAACAGGCTTGTTTCTAGATTTCTTAAACATGTGACTGCTGTGGACACCCAGATGCCACAAAGGTAAAGAAGTGTTTACACCTAAAGATGCTTCCATACATTGTTTATGTGGGAAGTGTAAGAAAGGCATGTGGAAAGCAAACATGGGGAAAGCAAACATGAAGGTTTCCCCAAACTTACTAGAAATTTGCCTAATAGCAGTCATTCCTCTCTTGACACAAAAAAAATTCAAACCTGTGGATCCACATGGAAGCATTAGTGTAATGCTGGCTGTCTTCTGCACTTCCTAAAACATGACTGATTAAAAGAAATCTGACAAAATATCTGCTCTTGGGCAGACGGTTTTAATGCCAAACTTTAGCCTAAGGCACATTTCAAAGCCCAACTGTTAATCCTTGGGGCGGGGAAGGGTTTCTGATGGTTTCTCAATTACAACACCTGTGCTGCAAGCATCTGTAATCTAACAAGAATATTTTCTTTCCTCAAATTCCAGGATTCCTGTAAGTAAATAAAAATAACCCAGTGGGTAGCCCATAGCATTGGTAGTGCACTGGGTCAAGGCTAGTGGACATAGTTCTGATTGAAGTGCAAGACAATAACCTGAGAGAGAGAACTCCCAACTTTTACTACGAGCTATGATAAAGGAATTCACTAATGGTCTCTGCATTCCATATATCAAGTCTTGTATCATCTTTCTGAATTTTTCTTAACGAAAAAAGTCAACAAAGCCCACTAGAAGCTGGCCAAATGTAACATATCTCAGCCAGAGGGCAGTTCACTATAAAATCAAAGAATAAATGAACCACCAAGACTAATGGTTTCTGGAAGGGGCCCTCCACCTAGAATAAGAAAATAGAAACCAGTCACAAATTTAGAAAATGCCTTTAGAAGTCAGATCCCCCATAACGAACCATAGTTAGTTCAAAAGGAAATCTCCTCTCCACTGCTCGTTTTTTATCTTATCCTACAAGTCCCTCCCAGTCCAAGTGTATTTCTCTTCTGCAGGCTGTCAAGGTTGCCAAGAAGAAGGTCATGTGTTTTGCAGAAGAATGGCTGAAGTTGAGAAGATTCACGGATTAAAGAGAATTTAAGGTCAGAAACGACCATTAGATCATCAAGTCTGACTTCCTATAATATCACAGAATAAAAAATTTCAGGCAGTTACCGTATTATTAAGCCTAAACACTTATAGCTGATTAAAGAATAAATTCTATTTTAGCTAAAACAATTGTTTCATGTCATGCTTTTTCTGTACTAGATTAAAGAGCTCTTTAGAGCACCAGATATTTTCTCTCTGTGAAGGTATGCTGTAATTAAGTCACTTCTCAAACATCTTTTTGATAAGGTAAACAGACTGATCCCCTTAAATATTTCACTGCAAGGCAATTTTCAAGCTCTTAAATCACTTTCATAATTGTTTCTGGCACCATCTCTAATTTTCCAAAAGGTTGGGTTTTTTTCAGATGTGGCCACAAGAACCGTAAGCTGAAATTCAGTCTGTTTACCAATGCAGTATAAAAAGATAAATTCACATCTTTGCTGACATTTGGCTGCCTGTACATCCAGCACACTTCTTCTTTGCCGCTTAGCATACTGTGTTTCCTCTCAAAAAAAGATCATATGAATGAGATTTTTTTTGTGACCCAGCAGCATACAAGCAAGTATCAGCAGAACTTGGCAATAGCAAGGAACCCTAACTACTCGGTCATTTTTTAGGAAAGGAGACAGCAGGACGCTGGCGATCCAGAAATGTGCTGGCAACCATTTTTCAGTACAGAAACTGAGGAAAACACATAAAGCAAGAAACATTTCAGTTTTTACTTCAACCTTTGAGAACTCATTGGAAACGTGAAAATTGAGGGCAGTTTGGTTGAAAGTAACCATAACATGAGAGAATTCTCATTTCTAAGGAAGGGAAGGAGAAAGGAGAACAGGAGAATAAAGTCAATGGAGATTACAGATGAGGACTTGGAAAAATGAATCGGTGGCCAAGATCCTGTGAAAGGTAACTCAAAGGGAAGAAGAAAGAGTTCAAGAGAGCTGGCAGTTCCATTAAGGAATAACACCTAAGGCATAAGAGCAAACTAAGTCAGTGTTGACAAAGGCTAAATCACAAACTCAAGGACCTGCAACTTAAGAAGACTACAGATCCATGAACACAAGTATGCATGAGAGAAAAACATTACAATACAGGGACAAAGTCAGAAGGGCAAAACCAGAAAGCAAAATATAACTTCCAAAAAATTAAATTAGTAGCAAGAAAGCATTTTTTACATTCCTTAATAGTAATAGGAAAATTCAATAAATAGCTGACCAGGCTATCTGCAGAAGATACAAAGACATATTTTGCTTAGTCTTTGATATCAAAGAGAGCTAAAACCAGGGACAAAAGGGATAAAAAAATTAAGAGTAGAACAGAGAAAACGGATGAAGAGACACTTCAATAAGTTAGATGCTGTCAGATCAGCTGAGCCTCATCAAGCTCATCCTCACGATAGATAGGAACATGATGTTGGCTTGTGCCATGAAGCCAGTTGAAGAATGCCAGACTCCAAGGCATTCAATGCTTCACTGCACTGAAATTTTGCTAACCTGTCATTTATAGCTACTTAAAAACAAATCAGTGAAATTATAAGAGTTTAAAATAATCTTTATTTTTGAAAATTATTTTTAACTCAAATCAATCCAGTGACTAAGGTTTCTACCCTTTATTCCCACAAATAGCTGCATTGCCTCAACAGGTAGGACAGCTAACTGCAGTACAAGAGACTCTGAGAGAATTAACTGAAATTCTCTCACAGCCCTTAGCGATTTTTCAGAACTTTTAGAGAATGGATGAAGTTCCAGAACAATGAAAAGGGAAAAATCCAGTGCCTGTCTTAAAAAGTTGAAAAAAGAGGAGGTAAGGAATGACAGACTTGTCCAATTAGTTTCAGTTCCTGCAATATTCTTGAGAAAAACAAGATCAACAAGATTTTTTTTCTTTTTTACAACAAGAAAATAAATACCTGCCAACATAGTTTTGTCACGTGCAAAATTTGACAAGCCAATTAAATTTCTCCTTTAATAGAAAAATAGTTTGTGAATGGGAAAGAAGCAGTGAATGACATATAAAAAGAAGTGGATGACTCATAAAAAGCAGCTCAGGAAACAAAGACTAAATTAAACTATTTTAAGGCAAATGCAAAATGTATTCAAAAATTTCATGTAGAGACCAGTAATAAAAGAAGGGTATTAAGAACTGGGCTCAACAGGAGTCCATCCTGGTCTGGTGCACTGGGTGTTTTCTTTCATAACTCAGCCAGTGAAATGGTCATCCATATAGAAACCATACTTTTAAAATTCTCAGATGATGCTAAGTTAGAGAGAGAGAAAGACAGGAAAACACCGGGGGTCCTTCCTCCATTGGGTTTACCAAAAGTAATAGGAAATTACATTTAATTAAAGATGTACTTTCGAAGTTGTTAAGAATCATGAGTCAGTTCTGAAGCAGCTGAAATCACGATTACACCAAACCCAGCTTAAAACACATAATCATTTGATTGTATAGTATCAATGGCTCAATCAGTGCACTGCACTTAGACCTATGTTTTGAAGTACATCCCATTTTCTTCTTAACTGTCTTTCTCCACCAGATTTTTCTCAACTCTGCGTTAAGTGATACATAACAGAGGGCCAAAGACATAGCCTGGAAAATGTTAGATACTCAGTTCTGACCCTCTCAGCCTTTGAACGCATTGTACTACCTGTTGGTGATTCTCGGTCATAACTGCTGGGACAGAGTGAGCCAGCACTACCAGCAGGATTAGAACGCTAACAGCGTAACTGACAGCACACTTGAGCTCGCTGGGATAGTATCGGTGAACTTCCTGGGGGCATGCGGCCATCTGGAAGACACCTCATTCTTCCCACATACGTTGCTGAATACATGCTGCACATTGCCTGCCCAGTCTTGAAGGCTTCAGGTTTCCCTCACCCTCAACTCTTGCTCCTGTAGATGCCACTCTTCTGCCTCACCTGGCAAGCTGATTTTTTGTCTAGGCAGCATGATCAGCGAGGAGCTGCTGTCAAGGGGCATGTCAACTCACGCACCTCATGTTGCGCAGACAACATTTCAGCAGGTATGTCACCACGGAAGAGCAGGGCCACTCTGCTGATATTCTCCCTGCCAGAAAGCAGTATCCATGCCATAGGACCATGCCAGAGATAATGTAAAGTCTTCCCCATGGGACCACCGGACACTGCCCAGACGGCTGTCATGAGTGCTGGGCAAGAGCAGCCTGCAGCAGCAGTATAGATACAGCTACCGTAATTGCACTATATTTACCAAGCAACACCCATGCTGTATTAGAGGCCCAGGAGAAAAAGGTGAGTTTGGACTGATGGACTGATGGCCTATTTATTTGAGGCAGAATAGAATACGTTGAATGAATGATGGCAATTACTTTTTATGCACTGAGAAGTGTATGTGTTTGGTTAATAAAATAATAAATATAAAATATACTTTGTAGGAATACACCTACAATTACAGAAGTATAGACACTTCAGAAAAACATGTAAATACACTTTAGTAAAGAATTTAGGCAAGGCATCTCAGAAGAACAAATACATAAAATCATTTAATTTATAAAAGATAAGCTATTTAGACCTAGATATGTAAAATTTGTTATTCCTTATTATTTCAGGTACAATACCAGCAAAACTACAAAATGGAATTAATCAGCTTCCTATTTTCTTGCATATTGAATTAAAGACAGTCTTTACCTTCTAAGACGACATTGTTTCCCTGAATTTCCACAATCTGATTCTACCCTGATCATCTATTTGATCTTCTTTATCAGATCATACAGAACATGCAGGAGAAGAAAAGAACCATTTCCCAACGCGTTGGTTGTCAAGGTATTAAATAGTAGTGCTGCTGGATTTCATATCCAGCTATTTCCTAGACACTCTCCGTTGTTCTGTCCAACTTTGATGCGTATGCACTGTGGTCAAGTTGCTGCTGCTATTGATACCTAGAATTTTGCATTTCTCAAATGCAGCTCAAACATTGCATCTATATGGTCTTTTGCATTTAATTTCCTAGGTTCCTTTTAGGGCAAAAAAAAGGAAAAAGTCCTTAAGGCAATATAAGCACTTAATCCAACTCAAATACTAAAGAGGACATAACCTTTTAAATCATCTTAAATATTTACGATGCCATAAGCTCTTAAACTTCCTGGAATACTTAGCCTTCCTTAAAACCTCACAGTACTTGAAGTCCCTAGAGCAACATAAGCACCTAAACTGCTTCAAATCCTTCCAAAGGACACAACCTTTAAACCAACATTCAGGGTCTAATTTTTAGAAATATTTTTGTTTCTTCAGACATAATTTTGCCTGGTTTTGTCCACAAATCAGGTAGCTATTTAAGTACTATTCACATGCTTCCCTTGACACAATACTTTCATTTGATGGAACACATGCACGGAAAAGACCTAGTGCACCGTACCACACCGGGAAAGTCAGCACAAGTAATGGAAAGGATTCCCTTGGTGCTAAACCTGGCCAGCATTCACCTTCACAGAAAGACAACTAACAGAAACACAAGACAGCCACCACAGCCTTCACAGCACCTTGTTCATACCTTTAAGCAATGTCTGATGATTAATCAAGCCAAGTTCGTAATATTTCACCATCAACTTATGGTAGCAATCAAGAAATCACAAAATTTGACATCTGCAACAACAGCAGCAAATGTGATCTCTGGGTGGGAACCCAACAGTAAGTATTAAAACCAGAGCCAGTATACAAGACATTTAAGAAGCATTCTGTTAATATACAGAAGCACACACTACTTCAGAACTTTAATTCTTCAGGACAGTGTTGCCCCCGCCATTCATTTTCTAGCCTGATTTATCTTTTTAACAACTGCGTGGTGAACTTAAGTCACTCTGTTTCCTTCCTTCGTAAGCCTTTCAGACAGGTCTGGACTGAGTAGAAAAACCTTTCACAGTAAAGCAATCTTACACACGCAAACTTAAGAGGCAAAGGTCCTTCTCCTTCCAGAATTCCCTGGTTCAGATTTTCAGTGTTTCCTATAACCTAGGAAGAGAATTGTCCGTGTTCCACTCTAAAGGATATCTCATTTTTGATTCCAAGAGTTAGCAGAGCATTAAGTAAAACATTAGTGCCATAGATACAATTGAGAAAAATTACAAATATTTGGGGTTTTTTTACTCTTGAAATTCATATGACATCTACCAAATGGTAGGTCAGAGTCATGTTCCTCATTCTTAGGAAGCAAATAAAGGTAAAGCTGTCCATCTTCAGAGAATACTGAAAAACTCACATTTGCCAGACTTCTGCACGACCAGCAAAGTCACTGAATATATGCATCTGTAATTTTTAAAAAATTATTTTTACATTAATCATAGGCCATGCCAATAAAAGTGCTGTATCCATCAATGAATGAAATACTTGAAATATACAGCTCAACATTAAAAAATTTACTATATGTTGATGTTTCAACATGCTGAAAATCTGAATGTTTGGGAGTGTTCCTACAGCTATCTAGCAATGACTTAAGAGTTTTGAAGTGTCTGTTTACGGTGAGCCTGGTGAGCAATTACGACATTGTACAAAGCATCATAAAGTCAATTTGGTCAGCTTTTCCATTTTCATTGTACCATTACCCTCTGACCAATGAAATCAGTTGATGGTCAAGTATTTGATTATCTCACCCTATAGTGTCTGGTCTCATACCACTGGGCGTTAATGGGCATTTCATAACTGTCGTTGATCTAGTCTCAAATTGTTTTCCCTAAATTGCTACCAACTCTTCTTTTTCTACTTTTCTCTTTTATATATATTTACAAACTGCCTACTTCTTTACATCCCGTGATATTCAGTTTCACCTATGAGCACAAAAAAGGTACAAAATTTTCAGCTATTTGAGCCAGTATGACTATTTTAAAAATAAAGCAAAAATGTCTAGAACTTTAAACTATTAAACAGCAAGCTATGGTGGACACAAACGTTGGCGTTTGAGTATTTCCTAAACATAGTATTTGGATTTTTACATCTTACTGTTTCACAGTATGCCACCAAAGTAACTACCTACTGACTCAGTTTGAAGAGCTCGGGAAGGGGTAAGGCATTAACTCACTGCTGTGTGTAGTGCCATGGAAACAAAATATCAGCTGATGGGCCAAAAGCAAAGACTTCGATAACTAAGAGCTCATAAATCATGGTTAAGCGTCCAACGCAGAACTACAGATACCAGCATACAGCAATCTCATCTACAAACACTGACTAGGATAGAAAAACACTAGAAATGTGCACAACGAGATTAGAAACTTGGGCACAAAGCAGTGAGACTCTATTCAGAAAAGCAGACTAAATGCTTCATCTTAAAAGCAATGAGGAGAGCAGTACGTACTACAAGCCATGCCCTGTGCAATGAACTACCTCATCAATATTGCTGCTATCAGCAATACTCTTTACTACGTGTCGTACTATATTCAGCGTAGTATACGTATACGTGTGTGTGTGTACACGGGTGTATGTATACGACATATACACACACCCCAATTTATTACAATACAGATGATAGATGAAGATGATAGAAGATTATACTGAAAAGATACTCAACGCTTGGCTTTCAGTATCAGCTTCTATTTTTTTTCCTAACTATTGACAAACAAGCAATAACTTTGCTATTGCTTTATTTATCATTTAAGCTTAGAAAAGGGAGTTGAAAAGGACAACCCTCCACAGGTCACCTAGTTCACCTTTTTAAGATGCCTGTTTAAAGTTTCCCTTAGAAACTTAGAATAAAGAAGGCAAGATCAAAAATTCAAAATATCACCCTTTAAATGACAGTTTTAATGGAAACAGACTAGATAACAATAAACCCTGCTTCAGTACAGTTTTAAACATACAAAATAAAAATAGCCTACTGGTCATGTAAGTACATGTGAATATTTGAGAACATTTTAATTACAGAAGAGACCTCTACAGTTACAGACTCTAATCCAACTATCTGAGCAAAGAGTGGAAATATTACACTACTCACCGACAAAAAAGGGCGGGGGTTTGCTGACTTTTTAATGGCAAGGATCCTGCGGCCTTATTTAACTTAGAAAACGCCTACATTAGGAAACAGTGGAGCCCAACAAGAATGGCCTTGTACAGCAGAACAGCTGGAGCCACGCACTTTACACCTGTGCCACGTGCTTCAGGACATTTTACTCTGTACTTCTGCATACTTTTGGTCCATTTTTGGAGTACTTGCCCTTGTTTTGCTTCATCATCAGGACGGTTCAAAAGGGAAGCTAGTTTATCCTGATAATTCTGAGTGCAGTAATGATTTGAACTAAAATACTAACAGAGATGCTACTGAAGCCTATTAATACTAAGATAATAGCCATTTTCTGTTCTAGGTGTAAGACTACGTTAATTTTTTTTGATATGACAGTTTGTAAAGATTTCTTTTGCTGTGGCAGATTTGTATCTTTCATCTCTTCAGACAACTGAGTATTTCCAGCCATATGCAGGGACTCAGCTTCATAAGCCAACTCCAGCACAGGAGCAACTTGTATGCAGACAATGAAGAGCTTTAGCTGTAGGGCTTCAAACCAAATTTCTCCAAAGACACGGGAGGTCTCAACTTCAACATAACCAAAGGCTTCTATTTCATCACGAATTTTAGAGGACTTTACAGTAATGTATGCATGTTAGGGGATTTAAAACGATAAACTTCAACATGCATGCACTAAACTATTGCAAAATCAATTAAAATTCATCCAAAAAAATTTGATCAGAGTCACTGATTTTTGCAGTTGAAAAAATTGGAAGTACATCTTTTACTAACATATGGCTGGGGATTGCTCACATGAGGCTGCACAGTTTCAGATAGTTCATCTGGAGCCCATCTCCCCGATGTTCAACATTTTTATCAGAAACAAGAACTGAGAGAGAATGACCTCTTGGGGAAGGTTGATGACCTCGATTCTGCTCTCAATAACTGTCTCAGAAATCATTTATCATATCTTGCAAAAATACAGGTATAAGATGCACCCTGAGAATCAAAATACCATTTAACTGCTCCACTGAAGAGCTCTTTCTCCCTAAAAGACCTGATGACA
The DNA here is from genome assembly GCA_013397275.1 of Burhinus bistriatus. Classification (NCBI taxonomy): domain Eukaryota; kingdom Metazoa; phylum Chordata; class Aves; order Charadriiformes; family Burhinidae; genus Burhinus; species Burhinus bistriatus. Next base: position 461,319 of record VYXH01002655.1, read on the forward strand.
GACCATTTTTTCCCCTGAGCAAAGATACCAGCTGAAACTGTTTCTTTCTCTGTCAGAGCAAAATTAGGGGAAGGAGGTGGAGAGAAAGGGGATCACATTTTGGTTTTATTCCACTGATGCTGCTGCCTGTCACTAAAAGATGAAGGGCTGAAATCCCATCAGTCTGGATTTGCAGATCTAAGGATGAAGAATTAGTATTTTTCTGTTTTTGCAGAAAACTCCTTGATGTATGGCTCCATTATTGAATGTTAACAGCTGCAGTTTAAATTACAAATGAGGTTCTATTAGCATAACCCTTACTTGGTTTCTATTTAAAAATATGATTTTAGCCAAAATTGTGTCAGCTGAGAACCTACATGTTTTCATTTGTTGCTACAGATAAAGGAGAGAAGCAATTTTGTATTTCACTACCACAAAATATGAGGTGTAGAATAGCAAAAACATTAAAGAATACTTTTAAGATACAATTGATATCTCCTTCAACAAAAGGGACAAGAGGCAAATGAATGGTCCTTAGCAAAGATGTAGAAAAAAGGCCTTAAACAGGCAGCAGTGCTGATGGGGCAAAAACCAGCGTCTTTTACAGTCGGCTGTATCTTCTAAATAAGATTATTTAAAAAGCCCTAAATTACATTGCGGAATAACTGTTTAATTAGCTTTGGTTTCCATCATGGATGTTTTCATCAAAATCCACTACACAACAGATGGTTTCTGCTCTTATACTTCGCAACTACAGTGTTTGTGCAACTACTTTCTTGCCCTTGAAAAGCTGTTTGTGTTTAATGTATCTCATCCCGGTGGTTTTAACACACATAAACATGCTGGTTTTCTGACATATACATATATCAGCGTATCAGAACTCATGAAATTGTTACTCGAAATGGCCAGGTTCCAACTGCACTGCATTTGCACAGTGTGATCTTCTGTACTATTACACAGCGCTTCAAACTGTACAATAGCAAGTGACGACAGTACTCATTCCAGGCATCTGAAGTTAAGTCTTTTCATGCGAAGCAGTCAAAAGCATCATCTTCATCACGGAGCACGGTCAACACCTGCACACGATGCCCACACGGCTCAGGGGATGCGTGTAACTCACTGGCAGAATCTCAAGAGACCCAGCAGCCCGAGCCAACTACCGCTGCAAGCAGCCAGGCAATTTCGGATGATTTTGGCGTTGGGATGCTTATGCTGGAGTTACTGTTTGCCTGTACCAAGTCAATCCATTTCTCTATGCCTTACCATCTCCGTGTCAAAAATACTGATCAGCAAACATGTGACTGAAGCTTCCCAGATTATCTGTGTGCAGCAAAGGCATGGTAACCAACACACAGCAAAAACGATACGCTATTTCTGCATTCAGTCCACCTAATGATCTAAGTAGCCTTAGCAGTACTCCGCAGGGGGTTAGGGTGACACTTAATTCATTAATGTTTACTATAAAGTTCTTTGAAACCCTCAGATGAAATGCAGTGTATTATTGCTATTATTATATGTGTCATGACTTATGCCCCAAAGGATCTCACCATGCTTTGTTAACTGTATATGAGAATCCCTTCATTACCATTCAAATGCTTCTACCTCTGAAGCATAGCACTGCAACTGTTTACCAACAGAAAGTAATCCTATAAAAACATTTACTGATCTTATATGAAGCATATTGTGTTCTATTACAAATACATGCTTCATACCATTTCCAATTCCTGAACAGCTCAATGCCAGGGAACTGTAACGGCATGCAGAAGGACACCAGAGTCTATAAAATCATCATTTCAGCGAAAGGCATCTGCTTAGCTGGCATCCTTATTTATTATCACCCATCTTTTCACTTCCTTATACCACAGGAAAGACACCTCAAATCAAACTAATAAGGCTCCATTTCTCACAAAGCAGAAAAGGAAGAAAATTGACAGTCAGAATGGGCATAAGGTCCAATTAATCGATGCTCTCAAGCAAGTAATTCAGGAATCTAACCATCCAAAATCCAGTGGAGATGAGAAAAATCATATAAGCTGAAGAAATGAAGACATGCTGGTAAAAGGTTTTCCTACCTCTCTTGCCTGCTTTGTAACTTGAGACAAGATGCATAGCACATAGCTAGTTTTAGAAAACTATCAATACATATTTATACCTTTTAAAAATGCCTCCAGCAATCAAAACATCTTTCCCTTTTTCCCTATTTGAAACTTCAGGTTGCCTTTAAATTTTGAGTCAGATCAACAGTGTGAGGGGAACTTGATTTGCTACCTACATGGAATGGGATTGATCCCATGTGACATTTTCTATTATTAAAAAACCCCTGCTGATCTAGATGCCTGTGCTGTGGACAACATTTGCTCTGTTAATTCTGATGCAGTCATTAATGAATTTCTTTAATGGATACTCCTCAGGTTTCTATACTCAGATTCATTCACTGGACCCAGTTATTCTCAGCCTGTTGGATCTACTCAGTTTGAACCCTCCAGTAGGGTCAGGATAAAATGTCAATCATAAAATAAAATTTATAGTTCAGTACAAATACGTACAGTTCTTCACTACTCAAACATCCTCTGTTTAGTGGCACCTTGGCTGAACTGCCCTTTTCATTTTCTCAGAACTAGGGTCTTTTTGGTGGATTTTTGTGATAATGCATAAAATGCCATTCAAAACTAAACATTCTTAAAGTAGCAGAAGGATAGGAGTATTACAAATCCAACTCAAATAAAGCCAGACAATCGTGAAAAAAAAATTAAGCCTATAAAACTTGTATCAACTACATAAAAAGCCAGCTTGTCAGCTCCAGTGAAGTTCTGCGTATATACCAGTGGGAATCTTGGCCAGCAAGTATTGATATGGCAGTGTTTCCAAGGAAAATATTTTGTTCATGTTTACAGTGCATGGCTTACTGCTACTGAGATACAAACACTGGTGAATGTTATATTGTGCAAATATTCTATTTTTATTTATAAATCTGTAAATAAAAAAAATAATTACCATGCGATTGCTTCCCTTATCTGAGCACTTTCTCTAGGTCACTTTGCAAGTACTCTTTTAAAAAAATAAATCCCTTCCTCAAGTTGAATGCAGATTCCAGGAGTCAGGTATTCTCTGTAGTTTTACACTATTATACCAGCACTCGGCTACTACGCAATACTTAATTGAATGTACCACATTTTAAATAACAATGACAAGACGGAAACAAAATGAAAGAAATATCCCAGATACAAAAATTAATATTCAAAACAGAATTAAAACGGAAAGAAAAATTTGATAGACTCCAATGAGGTTAATCAATCAGTTGTAAGTGGAAGTACAGAAATACTTACACTAAGCAATGATGCATTTCTCCTACAACAGGACAAGTATAACACTGAGGCCATCTTTGAAGCATATTCTACTGTTTTCCACAGTTTCATAACAGTGATGTTAAAAACTCCTATGAAATAATTCAGGTAAGTCTAGCCATCCAAGGTAACGATTCAAGTAGAATCATAGAATTGTTTAGGTTGGAAAAGACCTTTAAGATCATCTAGTCCAACCACTGACCCTACTCTTCCAGGTCTGCCACTAAACCATGTCTCTAAGCACCCCATCTACATGACTTTTAAACACATCTAGGGATGGTGACTCAGCCACCTCCCTGGGCTACCTGTTAATACACAGCCATTAGCCACAAAAAGACATCTAAGAATTTCTTTGTCCTATGCCTGTATCTTGACTAAAAAGCAAATAGGAACGTTGTATGTTCTTTCTAACGCCTTTTAGACCCATTCAACTATTCCATGGCAAGAAAATGCTCCCCACATACAGCCCTGATTCATGAATACTGAAGTGAGGAAGGTGGTACGTTACCATCCTTATGTTAAGCAATGTAGTTGCCATTACTCAAATACAGACAGCAGTTTAAATTAGTAAAGAAACCTACAATACTTCAAATGGAAAACAGCATTTCATCACAACCTCATTTAACAGAACATATTATCAATATTAGCTGATAGTAGAGCAATCTTTTTCAAATTGGAAACTCACCTAATTACTTGCTTTCGAAAATTAGCTAAAAGTACATTTTCATCTGTTATATTAGCACCAGATTATTTCATTCAGTCTTTTATTGCAAGCTATACTAAAGCAACAATACTAGATCTCATGATAAATCACTGCGACTACCTTACCAGAAATTAAGTAACGACACGGAGTTAAAACATTTGCATTTCTCAACACCAACACAAAATATAAGAAGAAAAAAATGTCAAAATCTATTGATATTTCATAGTTAATATTAAAATGGCATTTGAAAAGCATTTTTAAATGGCTACATATAATGTCTAAGCAATATGGAAAATATCCTTTTAATAAGCTTGTATGTATCACCATAACCACAAAGAAATAATTTAAAAAAGAATTTTGTTTACTCATGTGAAAGCAGGACGTTTTTGTCAATGTCAGCGGTAACATTCCTGCCTCTTAAGTCTCATGTTATGTCACATGACATGGAATTTATCTGCCTTACCATTTAATAGAACAGTTAGATGTCTAAATTTGCGCCAGTAACTTTAGGCTTCTTTTATTGTCAGTGACAAGAAACAGGCATCTCCAAAGGATGAATCATCTCATCTTAAGACAGACACAAAAAGAGGCTACAGGAATCCTCCCCTGGAAGCCTCCATCTCTCTTCACTGACTGAAGAAGTCTACAGTGACCAGCTCAGATTTACACCACCGATGTTTATAGATGGCTAATGTCAGGGGACATTAATCCCGCTCTTGACATCCTTCTCAAGGAGTACATGGGAAAAGTAAGTGTAAGATGCAGAAAAACAGAATTCTCAACAAGCATAAAAATCAAAATACACTAGCCCAGAAAAATTCAAAAAACAAGACCTTTTTGTGAAAATAACAGGGGATCTGTACATTTGAAATGTCATACCGTGTTTGATCTCCAAGCCAGGACAGACTCAATCATCTCTAGGAGCTTAAGAATACACAGAGAATATATTGAGACTATGCTGACAAAGTAATATGCCTCTTCTGATTATGAGCAAGCAGCAATTTTCAGAAGCTTACAATTCAGTGCAATAAGGACAGACACTCAGAGGCATGGCAAAAGGCACATCTTATAACCCATTAACGCTTCACTCTCAAATTTCAAGTCCTTGCTCAAAAGTAAAGCAGAGAGTTCCTAGACCTTTTTTTAGAACATTTTTTTGTTCCTTTTTCAGAAATGATACACCCATCTCACGGAAGCTTTTGCAAAGACATCCAGTCTATAGCAAAACTGTGGACAGAAAATGTCTGCCAAACTAATTGAAGCTGAAATTCAAGAAAACTGACATTTAAAGAGAGAGTTCCTTTTTCCTAAGTATTTCAAACACAAGGAAGCCCCTGAATCACACATTTGTAGAAGATGGAAGCCTATATTGTGAAGTATCACTGTACATTTGCCCAGTTTTTACGTGTTTACATCGGCATCCACTTGAACTATGGACCGTCCCAAAACGGCCATTTGCAAGTACCTGAAAACAGAGCTTATAAAGAAACTGTTAGGCCACTTTATAGGTCTTACTGACATCTGACAAAACTTCACGAAGACAGCTATTTCTATTGCGGATTAATGGATCTCTCCTCCAAGGCTTTGTCCCTAGTTTTGTCTTTTTTTATCAACACAAAATGTACTTCCTTTCCATGGATCAAGTGAAAAAGATACTCATTTTAAACATCTAAAATCCCCATCATGTGACTGTCCACATCACGTGAATTATGGTGCTAATTCATAGCTAAAAAATATTTTCACAGACTTCAATTTGATTTTTGTAGTTATATTCACAAGTCTTCAAATATAATTTAACACATTTTAGAAAGCTCGCAACTTCTGCCTTTCCTTATCTTTAGCCAAAACTTAAGTAAAAGCCTAAACTGAACAGTTAAATACATCGAAATAGGAAAAAAAAAAAATTAAAATCACAAAATAAAATACCAGACTCTTGTCTGATTTTGCTTGCCTATAAATATTCCCAGAATCACAGAATAGCTGAGGTTGGAAGGGACCTCAGGAGATCATCTGGTCTAGACCCCTGCTCAAGCAGGGTCAAATCCAGCAGGCTGCTTGTACCATGACCCATTGGGTTTTGAGTATCTCCATGGATGAAGATTCTACAGCCTCTCTGGGCAATCTGCTCCAGTCTTTCACCATCCTCAAGGTAAGGAAGTTTTTTATATTATGTTTAAATGGAATTTTCTGTATTCAGTTTGTACCCATTGCCTCTCATCCTGTCACTGGCTGCCAATGACAAAAGTCTGGCTCTGTCTTCTTTACAGCCTCCCATCAGGTATTCAATGTGAGAACGAAATGCTATTCAGTATTTTACTGTTCAGGAGAGGCAACGATCTTGTGCCTAAATTAGTCCAACCGCTAATCATACGATATCACCCAACCCACACATCATGCTTGGTGCTATACAAAATCAAGCGAGCATTTTTAAGATTCAGAAATTATGTACATATATATGAATTATACAGTATCATGCCTACACTATAAATTACTATAAGACACCTGCTTACTTGCTAGCCATTTGTGACCATTTCCTGGTTTTGGAGATCTGAATTTTAATTTACAAAGGATATAAAAGACACTGCACTACCACAGTGTGAAATGCACAACAGAACAGTAGTTCCTCATTAGATAATCAGTAAGGGCGCCTCACTCAAGTTTTTCTACTCTTATAAATGGCAAAGCACTAAAAATATCTCCACGGTCTGAGACTATAGCTCACCAAGCAATTTAGGCTGCAGAGACTAGCACAGCTGCCAAAAGAAGCTATCATGCACTCCCCCACACTTTTGGCTGCTAATTCCCACCCTTTGTACCAGTCACGGCCCTTGGACAGCCATATGGGAGAAGGCTGGGATAAATCCAGCTGAAAACAAAACCATACAAATAATTGGTTCTTTTCAGCCAGATCCCTTATCCAGATTTATGAACAGCTACACATACTGAGGGAGGATGACAATACGGGGAGGGGAAAAGAAGCTGGCACTGCTTCTTACGCAGACGTGCCAGGTTGAAGTGTTCACTGAACACTCGGGCTAAAGCTAAGCCATCAACGGAGAGACACAAGCTACTCAAGGAGTAATACTGAATTCCCTACACATTACTTTTAGGACGAGCTGGATCGGCCTCTGGAGATGCCTGCTTCTCTCCTGAGGGTAAGAAGAATCTAGGATGACTAACTGAGATTTAGCTGCTTAGTTTCTACATAGCTAAATTAACTCAGATCTAGATGAGTACAAAAATGGTAGAAAAACAGGTTTGTGACTCTTACAGCGCTTCATTTCTGTTAACAGTTGCCATTTGGGGGGGAAAAAAAAAAAGTAGTATAGCTTACCATCACACAAACATAGGAGGAGTATGTATTTTCTGTATGCTCCACAAATTTCTTCCTAAACCATATTTTACACCTATAAGCAATACATTTCAGTGCCATGGTACTGTATTCCTCCCACAGAGCATATAAATCCACAGTAGAAACAGCCACAGCCACAGTTCAGTTATAAATCACTTACATTTCTTCGGAGTCACTTAGTCACCTCGCTGTGCTGTCAGAAGGGACAGTGTTTTCCTTTTTGCTCAAACTGGTCCTCCTTCCAGAAGTGGCTGTCACCTCTATGGCAGATAAGGACAAAAGGTCCTTAACTTTCACTTGAAGTTATCTAAGGGTAAGAAGGGAAAGGAATACAGTAAGTGCACGCATCCATACTGTGTTTCATAGGGAGGTATTACAATCACCTCTTTAAAACACACTTCACTACATTTAAAGGGCCACATTCTGACACACGTGTACTGCATAACTTGGAAGAAATCCCACACATTTTACATCTTTCGTTCTTTAAATGAAACATCTACAGTAGTCACCTACTCCACTCCTGAGATTCACAATAACAAGATTACATTACTTTAAAAAGTCTAAGTGTACAAATTAAAAGATAATTTCCTATTATTGATTATTTATGTTGCACCACCAAGAAATTTTGAATACTTTTGGCAGGGTTCAAGCAGGCAATCACAATTTGCTGAACACAAGTTCACTGGAAACAGTCTTGGTTACCCATTATTGGTAAATATTCTAACCTGAATCTTCTGTTAACCAAAACTAACCCTCTATGGCACTACATCTTCCGTTCAGAAAGGGAGACCTAGGGTTTATGATGGATAGCTCCATTAAAACTTAACTCATCACTCCATCAGAATCAAACCCATAAATTGAACGTTAAAAATTAGTGGGAAAGGAATAAAGAGCAAAGCATAACACATCATTTGCCACTGTATTACTCCCCATCTTGAAAAGCATGCTCCCCTCTGGTGTCCAGCACAGAACACAACACAACAGAACCAATCAGCAAAGGTTCAGAGAAGAAAACATACATGATCAAAGGCTTGGAATGGTTTTCATGTGAAGAACAATTCAGTGCATCACACCTATCCAGACTGGAAAAGAGACAACTTAAGGGAGGGCATGATAGAAGACTACAGAAGCCTGAAGATGGAGAAGTCGCACAGACATGACCTGTTCCCTGTCCCTTGAACTCAGGAACTGCCTAGTGAAAGTCAAGTTCAAAACAAAAGCAGGAGTTTCTTCTCCACAAAATTGGTAACAGAACTGCGGACTTCTTCCCGAGGATGCTGTTGATGCAAGTAGTTTTCATGAGCCAAAAGGAAGAGTGGAGGTACCCTTAGAAGAGAGCCTCACTGCAGATAGAGAATGGGCTAGATGAACCATTGGTCTGAACCAGGCTGACCAGTTTTGTCTCCTTGTGTCTTCATTTATGCTAGTGTTAATTCAACAAATTCTTATATGCATTCTACACTGATATTCAGCACAAAAGAACCAGAATTACTGCATTAGGTACACAGGGAGTTTAGTCTTACTTGCATTTGAAGTACAGGCTAGATCCTTTCGAACTGCAAAGTGAACTCCCACGATTCTCTGACTTTACTATATGCTTAATAAATTTGATTGACTTTTCCAAAATAGCATCACCACAGTAAAAAAAAAAAAAAAAAAGCAAAGTCTTACTGTAAAGTAGCAGTAGCCTTCCTCTCCCTGGTCCACAGTCCCAAAGCAGCCAGGGCAGAGGGCTACAAAGCAAGGTTCTGCTTCTCAAGCTGTTCGCTGGTCTCATGTGTTTCAGTCTGTAACTTCATCCATGTGATCCCGCTCAGTTCAACACTTATATAAATGCAGGTCAGCATCTCCATGTCCCAAGTTTCATCTCAAAGCAAACCTTAAAAATCATGTACTCTGTATTCCAATATCTCCTCTTTTGCTTTAATCTCTAGGATACAGCAGTGTTTCTGATTTATTTTGGGTAACTGCAGATCAATTAAAATTCCTTCAGGGAAGCCTTCTGAACCAGCAGAAAGTGAGTAACTGTCATCGGGAACAAACACTTTTTGCTGTCATGGACTGGCATGCCACTTTTGAGCAAAAACTATGTTAATTAATTCTATCCATACCTATCAGGTGTACCAAAGGAATTCAACCAGTGCTTTCTGCTGTCTTGCTAGATACAGATCTTTGTGTCTGTGAACTGAGTATCCCTATATGGAGACTTATGCATTGGCACATTATATGAAGAAGCAGCCTGTACTAGCACAAAAAACCATAACAGGACAAAAATAACTTTCTTCAGACATCAGTATGCAACCAAAGTCCCTTTTGCAAAATGCACGAATTAATACCCTAACGTTTCTCCCCAAAATCAGAAAGTTTCCACTACATCTATGCACAGACCTATTTATTAAGATTCTTTTTAGACCCAACAGTGAGGAATTTGAGTTACTGATACTTTTTTTGGTCAGCTTGCTATATCAGATCAAAGTATGTTTACTGTTCTATCTATTCCCCCTCATCGCTTCTACGCTCTGCAAAAGAAGAGGCTGCTACGATGTTTGCTGTTCTTTTTGCTCCTGCAGCTCAAATGGCTACACCAAGGATGAAAGAAAATTCACTGTACAGCATGCTAATGATCAAAGACCCATGTACTACTGGCCTATAGCAACATTTTAGGCCACCTCTCCCTTCTAGTTTGTCCAGCTTCTCTGTTTAGAATGTAAAATCTTAAGGGTAGGAATATAACCCATCCAGCTGAAAAGGAATCCAAGTTCTGTTTGATATCCTGCATGTCGCTGTGGTACTAACTATAAATAAGAGCGAGCTGTAGCAAACCAGAACTGAATGGCTTAGAACTGATACATGAGCAAAGACAGGCGTCTCACAAAACTGCAAAATTCAGAGAAGTGGACTCAAGTATAATACAGCAGGTAAAATGCAGGATAAACCCTTTAAAAACAATTTGACAGTTGTAGTAACAATTCAGAATTATCATCGCCACTACTGGAAAGAAAAACCATGAGAACAGGTATTAGAAGATGGCTGCCAAAGGAAAGCTGTGATTCTCACTCTTTCCATATGTGGCTTCAAGTTACAATTAAAAAGTTTACAAAATCTTCCCGTGAAGGTGATCTTGGCTCTCTCACACAAGTGGAGGTAAAGTGGGAAAAGTTGATACGCAGTTACCTCAGTTGCAAGTGCTGGGAATCAAGAGTTACCCAAAAAAGTGTGTAAACTAAGAACGCTTTCTTTTTGATCACTTGTTATAGAATCCCATCTGAAGGCTAAACGAGCATTCATGCTTGCTTTAAAAATTTATTCCATATATTCCCTAATTCAACTATACCTCTCCCTGGTGGAAATCCACTTATACCAAAGATATATGAAGAAATTTTTACATGAAGGATGTCTTAGCTTATGTTTTTGATTTTTGAAACATACAGTGATACAAGTAACCTATAGGATTAAAGAGACAAACATACTCGAGAGTACACATATATTAATTTGGGATATTAAAAGCTACGCTTGTGTGCAAGCTCACACCATTTCCGTAAGTTACCTAAGACACAAAGGAAAAGCTATACATGGTAATGTGATCTTATTAGCATTACTCTTATGGGACTTTTTTGGCAATTCATAAAGCCACAGCTGCATTACAAAGCCATCCCAAATAAGCATTGATAAAATACTTTATCCCATGACTGCCACGTATTTTCGATTATGTTACAGAAAATGTATTAGAGAAAAAGTATTTGAGGACTAACTATACAAGCAAGTTTCTCAATTGTTGTGGAATTATATACCTTATTTACAAAAAATCCAATGGCTCAGGTCCCTGACTAAATATGCTATAAAATTCTACTTTTGTTCCTAAGCGTCATATTAATTTTACTTTCAACATCCATAGTCTATTGGGTGAAACTAAGTAAAAGACGAGTGCAAGATCTGGGATGAATCATAGCATATAAACAATCAAGGACTGGACTGGAGTTTTGGTTTAAGACTGAATAATATTTACTCTAGTATGTAACTGTATAGTCAGCCTAATGCAGGATTACAATCATGTGTCTTTATTACGGTGTTTATCTAAAAGCCTTTACCAAGAAATCTTATCTCACAAAAACATAAACTCACAAAAACAATCACTGCTTTGCTAGTAAACACTGGAACCTGTGTTAAGAAAGACGTATTAAAATACAGCAACAAAAGACACAAATATATCTGTGCAAAGGTCCCTTCTAGCTGATCTCTGGTATCATTGTCCTAATCTGGAAACAACATAATGAGTAAACAAGAGATCAGTCATGACCTAAATAATAAAAGAAGTGAAGGTGTTATAACTGGAAACTTCCCTAAATGTTGTGCTATTAAACTGAACGAAGCTGTTTGGTTTGCCTGCAATTTAAGGAAGATTATTATGCTGTGATGAAAACACAATACTTCAGAAAACATCAGAGTTGGCACTACTTCCCTTCTTTCACATAATAAAGAGACATGCAGGACAAATGATCTACCTACAGGTAAAATGTTTTTTCTACTACTAGAGCCCAGTCATTGGTGCCATTACGATAACCAATAATCTCCCCTATATGTTTATATAAATCTCCTGCAGGACCTGAAAACACCCACTGGAATTTGAAATACTTTAAAATCTAGTCCTCTCATCAGTTATATACTGAACTTTCAGCTTCTGGATTTGGATTGACATTAAGAGCTAGAGAAATATTCCTCACGTTTCTCTTGCAGATTTATTCAAGTTTCATTTAAAAATATATTGACCAGAAGTACAACCTTAAACTGAACTGTAAAAGGACAGACTGGCATGAAAACAAACTAAGACCTGTGTCCAGATAATCCCTTGCATGGCTAGCTGTCTACCATCCCAAACTAAATGCTATATACAAGACAGCTGATGGAAGGCACAGGCTAACTAGCTGTACCAGGCAATCTGCCAACACAGATAGAATGCCGGATGTGGGACAATTGGACGCAATAGTTTGTAAACTGTTGTTAAACTAACACCCAAGCTTAAGGAGGTAAAATAGATAGTCGTCATCTTGTACAGTAGTTCTTGTGGCAACTATGGCTGGGAATATTTTTCTCTGGCAATCCCCAGTGGGAAGAGTGCCACCTACTTTCTCCAATATTCCTTCCAGCTCTATCTGCCCTTCTCTTTCCAATGTCAGGCTGCCACTCGACACAGGGACGCACCGCAGAATCTGAAGAGACGACTGCTGAGCAGTTTGGTGTTATTCTAGACGTACGGCATCAGACACAATTCAGTCAGGGCTCTGCAAAAGGCACTGGCACCGACAAGACGACAGAAGGAATTCAAGTTTTATTTTTTAATCCACCTCACTTCTAAATGGTTTTGATCCCTATCACCTGAGAGAAGATCACTCTATCACACAGTACTGTTACAGTGCTGCAGCACTCCTAGACTGGGAGGGTGCAAAAGGTTTCTGTAGAGGGACAGATGCAAGACATTTCATACAACTTCATTTGTCGGGGTTTTTTTCTCCCTTTCTCTTTTTCCTCTTTCTTTTGCCTCCCACTCTCCCTTTTGCCGAAAACGCTCTTCCCTCACGCAGCCCTGTGAGGAACAGGACACTCGCATGGAGCCACCAGGGACAGGAGCACAAGAGGCGAGCATTCAGTGACAGCCGGGATGCCTCTTTGTCACCGTAGGCAATGCTGGGACATGGGAAGAGCTTAGACAGGATGGAGCAAGGGTCACCAATGCTGAAGCCAAAGGCACAAGGGCACAAGGTTTGAAAAACAGACTAGGACTGATAAATTCTGGAGACTGGGACAGGCCAGACAGTAGAAGCACATATTTATTTTGAGGGGATGATTTAAATTGTTACAGAAAACAAGAGAGACCTACTCTAAAAACGTGAACACCGCTGTGCCTGAAGGGACTTGCTCTTGTGGACCTACCTGTCTGGTCTGCTCCTGGGTGCTGTAAGCAGGATAACATCCTTGGGACATCTTCAAATGCAAAATTTCCCTTCTGAACTTTGGCAGATTGGGATGTAATTAAACGTTCAGAGTTTTTAAACGTGTGGAGTTTTCTAGGAGAGTTTGATTTACTTTATAGTCTTTGTTATAATGGTTCGTATATATTTATTTCACAAGGCAGTGCAAGTCACCTTTTTGAATAATTGCTATTTGTACTGCCTACTTCATTTTACACATGCAGAGCATACAGTGGTTCTGGGGCATAAAGGCAAGATTTCCAGAGAGGATGCAGCCGCACAATGACTTAAGCCACTCTAAACTGGGGCTGAAGCAGCCCTAACTTCCCTCACCCTCCTCTTCAGCTCTAGCTGCAGACTCCCACTCCTTCCCTGTGCTGAGTTGGACATTTGTGGAACTGCAAGGTGAGACAGATCAGGGAGTTCGATTATTTGCAAACATTCCTGCAAAACTCGTGATCAACTTTTTAACAAAACAGGGACATCCTTGCCAGGGCAAGAGAGGAGTGGAGAGATGTGGCCTGGATAAAGGTGGGACCACGCAGTCGTGATGTGGTTTGGCTCACCCTGTGCGTCTTGGGGCATATCTGATGAATGCTTTTTCAAGTGGTGGAGGCAGCCACAGCACCACCTCCCCCTTCCCAGCACTGGCCACCGAGCTGTGCCACGGCAACTGTGCACAGAGCTACATGGTCAGCTGTGCCGGGGAACTAGTCTAGATGGAAAGTAGCCCGGCAAAATAAAAGCCATTTTCAACCTTATACAGTCCACCTCGCAGACCCACAAACAACTGCATGAGCATCTTCAGAGGTACAGAAATGAGGAGAAGGAACCAAAAGATGATTAAGCCAGCACTACTACTAAAGAAGCATTTACCACCCTGTGATCTAATCAGCCTATGGACTCCAGCAGTCAAAAGCTATCAGATATCGCTGGAGCCGACCAAGTGCCATCGTCCACAGCTGCCTCCACTCTTCTCCAGCCTACAAAGAAGTGTGAAGACCCGCACTACAAATGAGCTGGAAGTGCAGTCCTCGGGGCACAGGTGTGGGCTCTCCAACAGCAACCCAGGGACAAGGACGGGCTGCAGGAGGGCAGCAAGGACTGTAGCATTAAAATGCAGCAGCTGCTGGTTTTGATTTACATGCCTCAGAGAACTGGGCCCCATTACTAGAGTGGATGTACACTGGTCTGGCACGCTTTGCCATATTATTGCTATATCTGTACATAGGTATGCACACACTTGCAACTGATTCTCTAAATAGCCCGCTGTTAGTATTTATATTATAAAGTGAAAACTAAATCAAAGTAAAAGGTTAAGTTTTTTGGCCTTAAGATTAAATAACTTTTTTAAAATCCCAAAAGAAACCCTAAATTCTGGTTTATATCACTCTTCATTTTAATTGTATTTGGTTTGTACAATATATTTATCACATTTTTTCCAGATGACATGGCTGTACTTTAGCTAATGCGAAGTACAAAACTTACATAGACATTGTCTACATCATTCAGGGCCCACATAAAAACAATTGTGGTCCATCATTCTACTAAACTATTGTCCAGCTCTTAATAGTTTTGTTTAATAGATACAGGAGGGTAATCATTAAATGAAACCTTAATAGGAGCTATCAGTTTTAGAACAGAGCAGCAAATATGGTACGACTGCATTCACAATTACAGAAATTCTATTTTTTACATTTAATAATTTTAGATTTGCTTATGTATTCATTTTTCCCACAATAAGAAAAAAAAAAATTTAAAAAACCACTTAGAGAAAACAGGGGAAAAATACCTTATCTGCATTTCTCTTGCAATTCCATTTGAACAACAGTATTTCCTAAACGTAGCCTATTCACTGCTGGATATGTAATTACCTTCAGTTCATAGTCTAGACGTTAATGCTTTCGTAGTATTTAAGACTCCTTGTAACATGCTTGCTGCTTTAAGTAAGCAAGGCTAAATCTTGACCAGATAAATTAGCAAAGAATGCAATAAAAGCTGCAATAAAAGAACTTTATCCTCCAAACCTTCAAGTTGCTGCTAAATGAGATTTCTTTGAAATGCAGATCAGTTGAACTAGATTAGTGAATTTTAGCTCCTGTCAACATCATAACAAAATACAAATACAATTGTTCACTGGCCTTATCTCCATGCTTCCATCTGCTGCCTTGTTATTTACTTTCCTTGATTTACTATGCAGATCTAAATAAGACACATCAAGGAGGGCTTACAACACAATGGCTTCTTAAGCTTTACATCAAGGTATTTGAAACTGAAGCCCTGAAAGGGCTGCCATCAAAGACATATCTCTAATGAACTTCCATATCAGAGAAGGTTTGGTATTTAATACTGCTGTGAAAAGAAAAAGCTACAAATCAGAATGGCCTATGAAGGAAAACGTCTGCAAATCTTGATGAGATTAGCACCTACCAGAATTAATATCCCAATAAAAATGATATCTGGTTCCTTGAAGAGTTAAACTTCCAACCTTTGCAAAAATAATGCCTAGTGTCAGAATGGGAAAACTCAGCTGACAAGGTCGAAAGGTGAGGGCGGTATTCTTTTTTCTCCACAAAATGTTCAAAAAGCATTTTTGCTGGTACCTTGATTAAGGTACTGTGGACAAACTAGCCTCGGAATGAAATAATTAACACAGTCGACAGCGCTACTATGGTACTTTCCGCAACAGCGGAATTTTACAGTACCTTTAAAAAAATTAGCAACAATTTCATGGCACAACAACATAATCTACAATGACAGCATGCAACATTTGTTCATCAATTTTACTATTTCCCTTTCTCCCCCACAGCAATCTATGGCAGTGCAGGATAAAATCTTCTGTCAGTTTGCTTCAAAAAACAATCCTTAAGTGCCATTTCTATTACATGCCACAACCCTACTTGCGAAGTGCAATAAATGAAGGAAGAAGTTTCCTCCTCATGATTTCAACTCTGCATGTATCTGACAGATTAAACAAATATAAACAGTTTAAAAGTTTCCACAACCCACGTGTAACCTTGTGCAGTAAACCATCAGCTCTCGCAGCGTGCTGCCGTCTGACAGGAATTTTTTTGCTAGGCACCGAAGTACATAAGCAAATGATACTCTTCTTTCTTAAGAAAGCATTTCAATCATTTATGTTCTTCTATAGCAAGGGAAGATCCCACAAGCATGTTCCGTACCGTGGATCAATCAGCTCCAAACCGAAGTAGACATGTTGTATGCTCCAGTGCCTGGAAATCATGCTGCAGGCTTCCCAGATGATGAAAACGGAGGTATGCAGTGTAGGGGAGCCCCACATGGCACCCGCTAGCTTCTGGGCATGTCAAACTTCACAACTACCCTACAGTCAATGACAGCAAACACCTTCCCTTTTCTTCTCGCCTCCAAACATATACTTGTCTTTCTACCCTCCTTCCAAATTACAGGCAGTCTTCCAGAAACAAAGCCCCCAAACAGAAGCAGAGTCCCATGGCTACACTGCAGAAACCACAGTTGTCTTTTTGCGAGATTTCATTTCATACGGGCTATGTTCCAGGCATTCTTACAGCCACGAGAGACCGCTACCTTTCCCTGTTTAATGAAATGACAAAACAACAGATTTGCATATGTAGAAGCAGGTGCTGTAACAGGTTTGACTACTCTTGACCTAAAGCATGTAAAAAAGATTTATCAGCAACAGCTGTCCCTAAGGTATTGGGGCTCTGACGGACAGTCAAAACTTTACCATCTGCACCGCCGTGTGTTAAAAATGACAATCTGAATTAAAAGCTGGTCAACAAATCTCGTATAACTAATGCCTTCCATATCCTCATCCATATGCTGAATTCCCAAGACACACAACACTTGGATTATCCATTATAACTACCAATCTTTGAATCTAAATAAAATATGACAATCAAGGAAGATGTGAAAAGGAAGTCTGTGGGAGTTGCTACTTATTCACGAAACACCCATTTAAATAATACTTTCAATGTATTTAAGTTTGAAATGCTTCAACAACTTCACATCATGATATAAACATCTGTTCTTTTAAAATAGCATTATATCTCTTTTCAGAATTAAGAAATAGCTATAAATACTTACATAGGCTAATCTGAGGATTTACAGTGCTACAGCATTGTTTAGCTTGTGGATTATTAACCAATACAATTTTTGTTTAGCTTAGCTTCTCAGAAGCCATTCTTGAATGTCTTGACAAAAAACCACGATTGATATAGCAAAACATTTCAGAGCATCTCTGTGTTCTCTGAACAATAAAAGTATCACAGGCAAGTGAGGTTTGTGGTTTATGTTCTGATTTTTCCGTACGAAGAGGAACTACGGTTTTTTACCCGGACCAGGGGAAGGAACCTGAGAGTCTGAACATGACCCCTTGGTGAACACAGTGACTTGTTCTGCAGCTATGCTAGCAGAAGGTAGCACCATATGCCCCGAGCCCCAACTTCGATGCTCTTTCTCCAGTCTAATGTGCTTGTCAAAAGATGTTAAAATCACAGATTTACTTTCTCTGGATACACTTTATTATTGTACAAAGTAAAAAGAAAGGATAGTACAATTTATTATGACTTATATAATCTAGTATCCAAATATACTTCCACTAGTTTAAACTGGAAGATCTTTTTTTATTGGGGAACAGTTTCTGAGGTGTTTAACATTACAGCAATCTCGCCCTGATACCAATCACAGCTATTATAACTCTTATTGATTACAAACTAACTACATTCTAAACTTTAGCATTAATAATATTCCTTCTCATACAAGTGTGGAAAAATATAGCTCATGAGCCCAAAATGAACGAAAATTACTGATCTTTGCTCCACTGAATTTCACTGAACTTTTTAATTTATTTTTTTTTTTTTAAAAAAAAAGATTCAGAACACCACAGATTTTATCACTGTAATCCAGGCAGGAAAATTACTAAAATAAGAAAAAAATAATCCATGGAGCACATACTGGAAGCCAATCTAAAATAACAGAAAACGTGCTTCACCGCATTTCTAATGATAATTTTAAATGTTGTGGCACATGTAAATTCATTCACTTTGTGTTTTGTTCTTTAGTTTTTAGAAGAAAAAGAAGCATTCTATTTTAAATATATCTATATATGCACGTATATATTTGCAGGCACCGCTGAAAGACAGGAGGTACATTTTTCTCAAGTGAATAATACAACTATCTTGCAGAATTTTGTGAGATTCAAGTGATCCTTCAAACAGTTACAGTTCTGTGCAAAAACAATGCAGACTTGAAAAAAAGAAATACAATTTATTTACGTGCTAGGTTGTTACTGTCTGTTGAGAGCTACAGTGATCCCCTCAAGAGCATAAATATTTAGACAAATTTTAAAATGTGTATTATATACTTGACAGAACGTATTTACATGACAGCTCAGAGCTTAAGCAATCTGATCAGAAATATTTCCCCTATAAAACAAAGTCAAGTCAGAAAAAAGGGAGCTCAGCCATGTAAAGAGGCTTGAGATTAAAAACATAACCATTTAGAAACAGATTAGCCATTTAAGTGTTTGCGTCAAAATTGTGATAACCTTCATCCTACTTCCCGATTCACTGGATCCTATGGATGAGTTTAGGAAAATCAAAGATGAGCAGCATACGACATTAACTCTGTGTCTTCTTTTACTAAGTTGTTTAATTGCCTGCTCATCATCTGCTGCCCTCCGCTCAGGCAGGTGCCACATCCCAGGTGGGCAGGGCACCTCAGCATGGCATGCATGGCATGGCATGGCATGACATGGACTTGGTGATCTTGAAGGTCCCTTCCAATCCAGACGACTCTATGATTCTATGGCATGGCATGTCAGGGATGCTTGGCCCAGCCGGTTGCCCAGGGGACGATCCGGGACTGGCGTAAGAAATCTCCCCTCTCCTGTCCAGCAGAAAGCTGGAAGCCGGCTCCCTGCACAACACTGTCAAGGTGATGTCCAAGAGTGACAGAAAAGGTGGGAATAAGCCTTGCATGGCCTGCTGGCACTTGGGGGTGAGGGGGTACTCCTGCCATCTCCCTGGAGCCCAGCACAGCTCTTCCCAACATGGCTGCTGCAGGAGCTGAGGGCTCATTTACCCCTCCGTGACCTACTGAGCTTTATCTTGGTGGCATTTAAACGAATTACATATTTTGGGATCAGATATTGTGTCTCGGGGTTTGTCTTACAAAGCAGTAACAAGTACATGCATAGAATCATAGAATGGTTTAGGTTGGAAGAGACCTTAAAGATCATCTAGTTCCAACCCCCCTGCCATGGGCAAGGACACCTCCCACTAGACCAGGTTGCTCAAAGCCCCATCCAACCTGGTCTTGAACGCTTCCAGGGATGGGGCATCCACAGCTTCTCTGGGCAAGCTGTTCTATTGCCTCACCACCCTCACAGTAAAGAATTTCTTCCTGATATCTAATCTAAACCTACCCTCTACCAGTTTAAAACCATTGCCCCTATCATCGAGCCCAATTTTAAGACACCACCGTGACTGCCAGGGGGACTGTCACTCTGACAGGAGACCAACCGCCAAGGGCAGGAGACTCAGGTCCTCAATGTGGCCGAAGCAAACGGCCAACGTGTGAGAAACACGTGTACAGAAAAATCTGGTAAATAAACTTACAGGCATAAACTCCCACTGTATTCTCTACTTTGCAAAAGGGAGAGGGGCTTTGTCAGGAAAACGGAACGGGCTCAATGCAGCCATCGACACTTCAACGTGAACCGCTGCCACCAAGGAGCAAATTAACAGAAAAAATGTGTGAAAGGTTTGTAAGAATATATGTATTGAAAAGCTATCCTGTGAGCAACTTGGAGGGCCATTTACAGTCTCGCCAGGGAAAACAGGTAGCTCAGGGGAATTATTTAGGTTGAAAGAAGATGCAAAAGCAGAGACAGGAGGGATTAACAAAGAGTGGACCCAGAGTCAATCAGTAAACTGGAAACGCCTGCTCAAAGAAACTAGGTTTGGACCATCTTTACTCACTGTTACGCAATACTAAAATCAAATTCATCCTAGCTAACTTTAAAAACCTAAACAGGATGTAGTCGCTACCTAATGTGGAGCTCCCAGCAGTGCCTGTGGCTCTGCCCGGTACAGGAAGCCGGGGAGCATGCTGTCCTGGTTCAGGAGCATCACCGCCGGACCTGATGTTTGAATGGATGAATCCAGCCACTGTTAGGATGAATCACGAGACAGAGCAGACTGCAAGAACAATTTTTTTTAAGAGAGAAGGAATTGTTGGATACTCTTCTAAACGTAACACAATCTGAGTTAAAAAAAAAAAAATCAACTCCAGATCGTAAATCCAGTTTTACATTGAATATGTCATAAAGCATAGATTACATGTTATATAGATTTTTTTTCCTGTATTTTGGACTGTTCAAACTCAGTGACTATTAATGTTGAAGTCTGTGAGCTTAAGGGTATTTCTTAAGTTAGCTATTTCACTTACAGAACAAAACACGTTTAGTTATACTTAGCTATAATTTTCACTGTTTAAATAAATCAAAAGCTAGGAAATGGTGGTGAAAAAATGCTGAGAATATTTCTTTTAAAAAATCCCAAAACAGAAAACAAAACCCCAGCACATGTGGACACCATGTATTTGTGGACTATAAAAAACCACAATACTTGTCAAAGAAATTATTTCTTATTTTACACTCCTTTCAAATTATAAAGCAATCATTTAGAATTAATATTGAAAACTGTTGCCTTTTGTAAAAAGACACGTGCCTCATAATGCACACAGAATGGTTTCTTTGCACAGACTTGTTTACTTAATATATTAAGTAGCATACAGAGGTAATCTATGATTGCAGCATATAAATTCTGGATTATTACTATTTTATATCAAAATATGATGCCAATTAGTGCATTTTTAGATATTAATCTCCCCGCTAAAGTCTATTTCCTTATTGTTTACACACAGCAATATCCTTTCAAATTTTAAAAGTGGAAATCTTAAAAAGTGGAAAAATAAAATTATAACATGTTCTTTATTTGCAATTAGATTCCAAGGTTGCAGAATACTGTATCTGTCCCAATTTTACAGAACTGCTTAAGGCATCTGCCAACCAAGTTTCAAGAGGATTAGCTGTAATGAAAATGCAACATATGTAAATACAACCACGTATTTAAATGTCAAATATTTCAAACACAATAGAAAAATTACAAATTCAAAGTTATCTTTCCAAACACATAATTCTATCAACTCCTTCCATGAAAGATAAAAACTTGAAAACAGCATTTTTATACTGTACAAAACACACAATGTGGCAATACGTTGTTAGCCTTCTTCATGTATCTCATTATTTAACTGAATGGGGTTTTTTTATGAACACACAGCATACTCCACGTTTAACACCAATTCCACATACTTCAGATTCCTCTTGTAGATTCAGAAGAATCTTGGTCCTTGAGCTAAAGCCAGCAAAAATAAGGTATGCTATGAACTTTAAAAAAGCACCTTTTCCTTTGTGCACTTTGGGTATCTTGTTTACTTGGCATGATGTATAATAATAGCATATGAGAAAGAACGCAATTACATGAGAAAATAAAACCATGCAGCTAAAACTCCTCTGACTTCAGACACATTTTTCTCATCTCTGGATGTGGTACAACCTTGCTGTGAACTATTAGGTTTCCACTACTTAGAGACAGACGGTTTCATACTGCTCAACAGAGATTACTGCTGTCTATCTAAATAGGGCTTACAGTGGCATCAGCATATTTTATTAACTCAGAACCGTAAATCCTATTCTTATATGCTCTCAAAGACCAATACTCCTAGGGTCAGTTAAATTTACAACAGCATGGCACCTACCAGGAGGAAGCTTCAAAGTGAGGATATGCTCCTTTCCAATACCCCCCCCAAAATTTTGGTATCAATTCAAAGTTTAAAAAGGTATACCCCATCCTTAATATTAAACCACAGTTTCCCAAGCAGATTTTTAGCTCGCTGCAACATTACACAGTATCCCAATATACTCTATAATGCCTCTCAACACAGGTTTTCTTTATGGTTCAAGAATTCTCTCTCCTTTGCGTGATAAGCATGTCCCTGCAAGCTAGCAGATCTTAACATCCAGTCTTCTGTGACTGGGACAGTGAACACCTGTGAAGGAAAAATCTCCACATTTTTGAGCATCCAAGGAATATTCCTGTATATTCCACTGCATATCAGTACATGGAAGTGCTCTTATTAGCACCAACAGAATTATTTTAGCATATATTTGTCAGCTACCCTCTGAACTCACAGAAGAACATGATTATATCCTGTACATATACTGTTAAGGTCTGGATAGCAAGATGAAAACAGGGAAGACAAAGTCAAGGAAGTAACAGCCTAAATAACACAGAAATTTTCAATCATATTCAAACTCTACACACCAAAAGATCATTCTAAATAGATGGCTGGTGTCTACTTATATGTACCTTTATTCTACTCTCTGAATAAATGGACTATCCATCATAGGTGACTCCCAAACAAAATTTTGACTTCACAGGAGCAATGATGCAGTTATCTAGATAAACACTGTTTTTTCACCGAGGTGCACCAAACATCATTTAGCTCCAAGCAGTCTTCAGAAATACAAATCACATCCTAGTGCCTCCTCAGGGGAAGAACCAGCCTTGGCATCTTGCTTTGCATCGTTCAGTGACACTAAACTCTGCAGGGCAGTCAAGCGGTCTCCACAGAGCAAGAAAAAGAGAAGCACTGCACAACACTTCCCTGAACTTGGACACATTAGAAGAAAATACACACCTAAGTCCAGCAATTGCTCTATTTTTTACCCTTTTTTTCTTCCCAGTAAGTATCCTAAATCAAAATCGTACATCACGCAGGTGGTCTTGCCCCCTTTGTCGGGGCAAGCCCTGCACACTGAGGACGTACTTGAGTCCTTTTCTAAGAATGGATGACAAAGGTAGAATCAATCCATAGATCAATAACTATTGTAGTGTCACTATTATTAAATATCTATAATGATAAGTCAATGACTCTTTAAAGATCCCTTCCTTTTGATATGAACAGCCTTATTTAAAAACATAGAGACTGTTATCAAGGTTCTACAGTTTGGGGATCTGATTTTAAAGTAATAAACCAGTTTTAAACAAGATCCTCTCAAATTGCAGACTATTTACTATTTTATCATATATTTATTGTAACACAACACTATTCAGTGGAACTTCACTCTCAAATAGCAACTTCACAATTCAATGATATCGCTGCTATGAAGAGAAAAACAGTGAGCTTTGAAGCCGTTTGATCTCCTCATATCAAAACTGCGGTCTTGTACTGATTTCAGAATCTACTTAATTTGTTATTTTGCAACAAAAAAGTAAAGACACTATAAAAAGCCAAGTGCCAGAAGTAAACATTTTGATCAGCCTAATTCTCTTGTAAAAAACAAAACTCCTGCTGCTCTTTTTTAGAAAAATACCTTGACATTTAAAGACAAAATAACGGCATGTGTGTAACTTTTTTACATCAGATAGTAATAAACGCCTCCTAAATGTAGAAAGCAAGAAGTTTTCTTTCCATAGTTTATGAATAGTATTTAAGGAAATGCTTAAAACACTTAGCAAATCTTTTGACAATTTAGCAACCTCATCAGTGTAGCTGCTCAGAGACCATGGTGATGTGCACTGTATATAGCCCTCGGAAAAAGAAGCACCAACTCAAACATGAGCAAGCGATTTTAGTTTATAGAAAAGGGACAGGGTGCAATTATACAGCATGTAAAGAGGTAGGTCTTGCAGTACCATATGGTGTATCACCCAGAAATGGGAGAAGTGCTGAGTCAGAAACACTGATGACTTGCTATGATGTGCATGCCAGCAAAAATATGGTTTGGAAGGAATCAATAAAGTAGTCGGCCCTCAGAAAAAAAAAATAAATACGTGCACTAAATACTTTAAGCATGAAGACTTATAATAAATAAGAAATTCAGCTACCCAAGTAAAATTACACAGAAGCTCCTTTCTTCAGATGCATCCCAGTCTACAACTGCACGAATACCATGCTGGCTTTGAGCAAGCTGCCACAGCCTCCGGTTTCTTCTGCCTCAAACTCCGTTAGTTATTACTAGGTTTTTCAATTAAGAGATTTCACAGTTGGGCAACCATCACTCTGCCCACTATTTTACAAGAACACCATCCTCAGAGACACAACGACCACCCACAATGCTGTAGGTGATTTTTTTAAGGCCAATCAATGTTGGCAGGATTGTTTCTTGAGATGGGGCAAGCAGACTGAAGAGCTCACTACTACCACAAAGGGAGTGCTCTGCCCTCTTCTCCCTCTGCCCTCCCGTACTGGCACTGGCTCCCATTGCTTACTTTATGCTGTCCACAGCGACCTCAGATCCCTCTGTGAGCCAATTCAATTCTCTCGAACAGCAGAAATCATACTCAGGCGTTTTGCCAGGTTGGTTTTCTGCTGTTTTGCTGAGTTAATTTGACCCACAGGAGGGTCACTGAGCTCCAGATCCAGCCCAAGAGAGGTTGCAAGCCCACACATGTGAGAAGAGGGAAGGGGACAGCAGGCTGAGTACAAGGGACCAGGGGGAAGCCCCTCTCCAAGCTGGCAACAGTGTATCATCTTGAGATCAGCTGTCTGTGAAACTACAACTCCACTCCAAACCTGATTAATCATCTCCAGTTCATTACTTACAATGAACCTGTTTCTAGTTCATTCATAGGTTCCCTCTTCACTTTCTCAAGCACAGGAGCGTTTTTCTTCCGAAGACCTAGCTCAGACTTACTTCTCAGAAGATGCTGGGTCTACTGTCCTGTATACGTCATCAGGGCATTGTCATCCAGCAGCTCCAGCACCTACTGCAATCCTGGCCAAACAAGCCCAGATCCACACTTCTTCCCACCTTGATGGTCCCCAGTTAAGACATGATGGTGCCCAGGGAGCCAGGTGCCTTCACAACATCCTCTAATTGAAATAGCTGCCACATGTCCAACGAAAGGCTTTATTTACCAAAAGCCTACATATAAAAAGCCAGTAACTCACAACACTACCTAACAGGCTCTGTGCAGATCAGGGGACAATTTGAGGGTTACAGTCAAAATGCCACTCAATTTGTCTCACATTAAACAGTATCTAAATTTGTGTACCACTTCCTTCCAGTTTACACAATAGAAATAAGCACTGGGTTTGTGAGTTATTTGTTTGTTTACGTACTTAGGAGAGGTGGGGAGGAAACAGAGCACAATAAAAGGAAAAAAAGAGCGTGTTACTGAGCCATCGTGTGTCCCATTATAATGACTGCTCTTGGATTTACCAAATAGATTTACATACAGATGTATGTAATCCGGTGTTAGGCTCACTTTCAGCCTGTGTTAAAGCAAATCCCAGAAAAGGGGGGAGAAACAAGACTACTTTGTCTCTAGTGTGTGCAAAGGCTACTGCAAACTAAAACACCAGCTCAACACTGAGAACTCTTAAATGATTTTAATGAGGTTTTGAAAGTAAAAACTCACACTTCCTGGAAGTAAAAAAGCAGGAACTCGAGCAGAGAGATGGTATCTGGGCACACATTAGGAGAACAAAGCACCATTTGGTCCTGCTAATAAACTGCAAGCAAAACTCCCAGGTAGACATTATCTAAAGGTTATCCTTTAAATCGTAATGGTCAAAGATCTCAGGGGATGACAGATGGGCAAAACAAAATTATGAAAGTAGTAGAGACAGGTTTCAATGGTGACACTGACAGGTTTCCAGGCTACTACCTAACTCCAAATTAATGATGACTACGCCTTTTCTCATCAACAACTTTAAAAGCTGTTGTTCAAGCTTTCAAAGCTTGAAACTAAGCTTTAAAAGGTTTTCAGAACACAGGACTTCTTACACTCAGACCTCAAATATAACAACCTCCTTTATGGAAATGTGGCTTTGAAGAATTATTTATTATCAAGCTAGAAGCATACACCGCCAAGTGCAACCCAAGATTCTAAAATGGACACTACATACTATATATTGTCAAAGAATCTGCAGCAGGCTGCAAGTCCAGATCTAGACACACACCAAGCTGCTGATGCCTAAGTTTCTTGGTTGTGAACCCAACTGTTTATTCAGCCCATTTTGATTCTCCCTACTCACAGCAAAGCACAGGCCAATTTTTTACCCACAGCAAATATCCACAGTCTGTCCAGAGAAGCATCTATCTTCTCCCCTTGACAGCTGAGTTATTTCACTATTAAAAGTATTATCTGTGGTACTGGGAAGATGTCAATTCTCTACGACACGCAACATCTAGAAAAGCGTAAGATTGTTTTGACCACAAGTAAGTTTTTATTCAAATTTAGGCATTATGGCAAATTAAAACTTCAATGTGGTGACATTAATGATTCATGTAAACTGCAATGCCTTACATGATAACCTTAGATAAAAGAAATTTTGTCCAGGGGAAAGAGTCTTGGTTTCTTGTTTCATCTTTACCATAAACCCAAAGGACCTCTGCTATCATGTGACAGTCCACTTGTTTACCCTCTGAAATCCTGGAACTGCAAGAACTACCTGCAAGGCAACTCCAACAGCCGATCTTAGCACAACAGCTCTGTGGGTGACTCCAGGTGCAATCCCACCGCAGCTGAAGTTTATCCGCCTTGTTGTCCTTCATGACCTCCTTCCGTCCAAGCCTGCTCACTTCCATGTTTATTGGACTGCTGGCTGGACTGTTTCAGAAGAGCACAAGTCAGCAGAAAACCAACACCACAAAACTACAAAAAAATAAAGTATATTTATCAACCGAGCATGTTGAAATGATTTAGTGAAGTCCAAGAAATACCAGAGTTGATGCATGGCAATTAGACTACACCGAATGAGACAGTACCACAGAGTTTACTGAAGAATTCAAATCAAATTATTTTGCATCAGTAATCTCAACTTCTCCACTTTCTCTCAGTCTCTGCTCTCTCTTAGATAGTTTTTCATTCCATTATTTTAAATTTACAGAAGTACCTCTGAGATACTCCCTCCAACAATTCTTCATATTCCTTTCCCAGTTCCAGTCCCTTCAAACGTTGCTCCGCCTTTTGAATCCCATTCAGAAAGAAGGGCAGCTTTCACACGGTACAAGCTACAGCTCTCCTGCTTTCATTCCTTCCGTTCATATTCTTTATGTTTAACAGAACGAACACTACAGGTTCCTACTGAACAAAGAGATTTACAACAAAAATAGAAAACTGAGATGGCACTAAGGCGCTGGAGTTTATAGGTAGCTGCAGGAGACAAGAGCACAAGAATACCTGGGAAAGAGTAAGGTACGATATTTAATGCCAAGGGAGTACTCTCTCAGAAATCCTTAAAATTTCTCCTTTTTGCTGTCTACAGTACCCAGCAGTCACAGACCTTCTGATGTAAAGTATTTCACAGGTATATCAAGAAGCTCTACACAGATACAAGGGATTTTATTACAAGCCAACAAGATTTAAAAGTATGCCATTTCTTTTGTAAGAATGATTTTTTTTTTTTTACTAGCTTATAACTTTTTAGTTTAGACCAATAATATGTGTACAACTGAGATTCACTGTGGTGTTGCCAGTTCTCAAAACGTTACTACAAATATTTTTATACCAGCTTTCACACATCCCATGTAACTCTAAAAGAACTTCATGTCTCAAAAAAAAAATCTATACTTCGTGTCAGAGTAAAGTTCAAAAATGCACATCTGAAGCCTTCAACCTATGGACAAGGTTTTTTAAAATATCAAAAATAATGCAAACTTCATACATTCTGATGCCTCCGAATTTTATATGAGTTCCTAAAAGCATGAGGTAACACCGTTTGAAATGACTGAATTAGTTTTATTGACTTATTTTACTTTCCCATTCTGATTGTGAAAGGTGACATGTGTAGCATTCTTTAAATAACTGGGACCAAGACAGAGATGAAAAAATGTGGTGCTTTTTTATAGAAGAGAAACTCATTTTGTTACAAGGCATAAGGAGCGACACAGAGCTAAGCAAAAGCTGGAAAAAAGACAGATTGTGCATATCCACACCAAGATACAAGGGTCGTTCATCCTCAGTGCTAACTAATGCATCCAAGTTTATGACGCAGGATGTCTACATAAAGCTGGCATTGTATCAAAGACCATGGCTTCACAGTTACGAATTTTAACAGGGTCTGACTTGTTTTCTGTATTAAGGTTTAAGAAGGTTACATCATTTTGTCAGTCTTGAGAGTATCGTAACAACCAGGAATTCTTTATGAATGACGTCAAAGACCTCTGCACCAAAGGAATGTGCTGACATAAAAGCACAGGAGAGGTGCAAAAGGTAAGCACTTCTTGCCAGAGGCAGAGTCCTGTCTCACCCCTTTCACCTCCTCCCCTTCTCAGTAGGTGTCCATTTGAATGCCAGTACCAAGGGAGGCATGGGATAAAAGAAAGCGAGAACTTTGATGGCACTTTCCAGAGCTGCTTACCTTCTGTCGTGGACTCAGTTGGACTCAAGAGTTAACTTTTTCACTAACAGCTGGTATAGTGCTATGTTTTGGGTTTGGGATGAGAAACACTTTTGATAGCATACTGGTGTTTTTAGGTGTTGCTAAGGTCTCAAGGCCTTTTCTGCTCCTCATACCACCCTGCCAGCAAGTAGGCTGAGAGTCCACAAGAAGCTGGGAGGAGATAACGCCAGGACAGTTGATCGCAACTGACCAAAGGAATATTCCCTGCCATGTGACGTCATGGTCAGTATATAAAGCTGGGGGAAGAAGAGAGAAGGGAGGGACGTTTGGAGTTATGGCATTTATCTTCCCAAGTAACTGTTACATGTGATGGAGCCCTGCTTTTCGGGAGATGGCTGAACACCTGCCTGCTGATGAGATGCAGTGAATGAATTCCTTCTTTTGCTTTGCTTGCGTGTGCAGCTTTTGCTCTACCTATTAAACTGTCTTTATCTCAACCCATAAATATTTTCTCACTTCTGCTCTTCCGTGGTTCTTGCTGCTGGCTGGGGTTAAACCACGACACCTTCACGAAGCCCCAGCTCCCTGGATGGGACAGCAACACTTGCAAAACAACTTGCGATGAACACAGAATCCCCACCTGAAATGTGACTTCAGAAATTTAAGTAGGAGGGACAAAACAGTGGAGAAACACTCAGCTGCTCAGTTTAAACTAGAATACTGTTTTCTTTTATTCACAACATTGCGCTTTTCTGAATAAATCTAAGTGTTGAAGGCAAGCCAAATGACAGTGAAACAGACACACTTATCATGACTACTCCAAGTAGTGTGTGGAGGCAGCACTAGGCATGCTCGGGGACAATGGCACAGACACAGCCCAGTCCCCCTCTTCCAGGGAACAAATGGCTGAGACAGAGACAGCTACACCTCAAAATATCATACACAGGAACCAAAAGGAAGTCAAAAGAGTAGTTATTAGATTGGAAGACAAACAACTTTAGACATTAAAAGTTTATTTTCTGTGATGCTACAATTGATTACCATTCCTTGCCTTGTTCTACATTACCTAGAAATAATTATTGTAGTCATCCAATGATTTTCCAGTATCCAGCAAGACATACTTAGGTTTGCTTAAATTTCAGTCTATAACTTTCTGTGGTTTCTGTGATTTGTTAATTAGTTTTACTTCTTTAAGATAATTTAACAGGCATTTTAAAAATCTGGGCTCAGATCTTCTTCACTGGATAGCAGAACATACATAATGTTTAACAAAATACAGTAATGATATACTCCAGTAAGCACATAATATTTTAACTATATGCTATGTGATCAGGCTACCAACTGGAACTATCATGTCTATGCCCACCTATTTAAAACTCCCGTATTTCAATGCCCAACAATAACATTTCATCAATTTATTTATCTTCTTAAGTCAGTCTCTCACATGAAAAGGTATACAGTTTACAATTGACCAAACAGAATGCATAACATCCAAATAAAAGTAAGTGTTGAATTTCAAACAGAAGATGATTGGCAGATGACCAATTTGCCACAATAACATCAGTACCAAGGTTATACCTAACCTTAAGGACCAAGCCTTCAAGAAGAATAAATGACATCCAAGAAAACCAAGGGTGTTTTGTTGCTTGAGGACATCCAAAGCAATACTGGCAATGGTACTATGCTGACATAAGAAACGAATCAGCTAAAAACAGTGGCAATGAAAAAAACGCAAGAGCCACCAAATACCATCCCTCAATAGCAGATCAAACTCAGCAGCTGAACAGTAGGTAGTAGAGGACAAACTGATTTGAGATTAAGAAGTTATGAGGTCCAGAGACAGCTGTTACTGAATGACATCTCTGAAGAGACAGACTATGTAATTCCTGTTGGAGGATTCAAGAAGTCCGCTTTCTCCATCCCTGTTAGACATCAGCATTCTGTTAATTGGCTGAAATAGCCTGTTGTTGCTATTTTTAGTAAAGAAGAATAGTAGCCACTTTCTTTCTTCGGGCTTCATGTAAACGCACAACCCTATACAGAAAAGGGGAGAGGGATGGGGAGGACTGAGATTCTGCCACACGCTCTCTTTATTGCTGCCATCCTGTTTTCACAGGGGAGAGCAGTACTCATCAGGGGCTATGTACGTTTGCTTTCTTCTCTCTTCTCTTTGGTGCTGATGCTGACACACAGAGAGATGCCACTAGAAATGGCAGCACTGTTAATTATCAAAGGACACCCTGGGCTGAAACTGTGCTGGTACATACTGTACCCCGCACTTTCCTGAGCTGCAGCGCTGTGCTCTACAATTAAAGCTTACACGGCTTCTAGCCTTTAGAGTTTTTCTAAATAATTCTGAGAACGCTAAAGGTTACTTACTAGCCACTGGAATTTTTCATGGTGTGTAATCCACAGGTATTTTCACACTCTGAGAAACACCTCATTGCTTGAGAGTAGAGAAACCTTCTCCTTTGCAGGACTGGTACAGGGTCTACTTCCATGATGAGAGAGTGACAATACCAAGAAGGGCATTCCAGGTGGCATTTTAGTTCCCTCTCAACCACAGAGAAATACAGAAGAACTTCAAAGAACCCAGAAGGAGATGGGAAAGCCAGGGAAAAACAAACGCAGATAAGGATAATTATTATATGAAAAATAAAGTTACATTTTGCAGTTGAATGACAGTCCACATGTACACTCACACTGTGAACGGCACCAAGCCATTAAGCCTCCATCATAAATAACCTTGCAGAGGACCTCAGAGCCTTCCAGGCAAACAGCAACACCATCAGTCATCAGTGTCTCAGACACCACCTAATGCCTGATGAAGATGTGGATGCATTTCCACATGGTCGCTCAACAATTATTTGGGCTTCAGTAGAAAAGTCCCAGTCAAGTTAAAAGATCCTGCTTTGGCCATTCACTGCAGATCTTGACATCAACCTCTATTCAGTTAGAGGGCAGCAATCATACCAAAACCTTTGATGCGTTCAGCTACAGGTGTGGAGGCTCTACCCATGCTAATAAACCAAAAAGGGCCAAGACGTACACTCAGGTACTGAATCTGGGAGTACAAAAACATAGTACTCGCTTGTACTGCCCTGACATCAAGTGTCTGAATGAGGAAACTTGCAGGTCTGAGGTTTAGGAGGAAAAACCAGAAGATCAAGATAAAATGCAGCCACAAATGGAGAAAAATAGTTTTCCTCTACACATACCCAGCCTTCAAAAAAAAAGTGTATGGAAAATACAGATCTGCACTTAACCCACTCTTCTTGCACCTTCATGGAAAGGTGAAGCCGCAAGTGCACAGTCCTGTGTGGCTGTGCATGGCTACGTTTAAAACAAACCAGCTACTGGACAAAGCAAAGCTAGGTTTAAATCAAACCAGCCACTGGACAAACACCTTAACAAGCCTAATAAAGCCTTTGATGAACCTAGAAAAGGGCAGAAAATGGAGGCTTACTCCTTCAGTGAGCATGAGCAGAAACGGGTGACAGATGGGATTTTACAGAGCTGAGGGAGAGGACACCGGAACTGGTAACAAACATACTAAATGTCAAACACCCCTCTGTAGTATTTATAGGAACTGGTCTAACTGAAGTAAAGGGTAATACTCTCACGTAGTACTCACAAAACACTCAGAAAGTTCTCAGAAGTCTTCAGCACCCAGATGGTGACAGCAAAGTATTTGGGGAAAGTGGCAAAAGTCAGAGAGACTAATCTGTGGGCAACAGTTACAAGAAACAGCACAGATCTTGCAGGTCTTCACCACAAAATGAAGAAAATCCAGGCATTGTAACAGTCTCAAATATTCTGGAGAACTGTAATGACCAGGGCCTGGCTCAGATTTCTTATGGCCAGAATTCCTAGTAATGCAGTGACTAGATGAAAACCTTCCAACAGCCCACCTAAGCATGGTACCAAGAATGCACCAAGAGATAGCCTGCACCCTGACCTCATCTTCAGCAGAACCATGAGCACATCCTGCCAGTGCAGGTAGTAGAATGGATTTGTGCTAGGCTGACTTCCCCTTGGAAAGATGGAGATGAGGCAACCAGAACAGATCTCCTGCACACCCTCAAGAAATGTGACTGTTTGATGGATCTGACAGACAGCTGGAAGACCAGGGAGAACAGCTAATCCTTTTCTCTGTGGACCAACTGTATAGGGCCCTCATGGAACAGAGATGTTGCACATTTCTGCTTGGGCACGCCATCCTTTGATGATCTCCAGAGCCTGGAAATCTCATGTAGATGCATTTCAGAGGCACTGCTGAGTTCCGAAGCAAGTAACATGAGGCTCACGCTCCTGCACAGACCCTTTGATGATGAGATCTATCCTATGAGATTCCCAGGCCAAACAGGATTTGCCAGGCATCACTATCTGACTGGGGAAGGAACTGGAGGAGTATTGTCCCGTGGCCTGATACTGCCACCACAGCAAAAGTGTCCCGTATTTTGAGAAACAGTAGCCAGGCTGCTGGAAGGATACAAAGTGGGAGAGCACACAGAGGGGAGACAGTGTTAGGTGATGTGTGGCACGAGGCATCACAGAGGTTAGCTGGGAAGTGTATTGTCAGAAAAGGAAAGGACAGACTAGGATCTGTTCACAGACAAAAGAGCTCTCACAAATTGAGAGTTAATAGTTTCTCCAGTGATCCCAAGGATTTGCAGTAATATAATTTTTGATTCAAGTGTTCACCCTGGGACCCAGATGCTTGGAAAGAGACTGAGTCATTTACAGAGATTCAGGTTTTGCACCTTTGTGGGACCCTTTATCAAGCAAACAATTGTAAAAGTAAATGAAAAAAGGCACACAGAGACACAAGTTTTTAACAGCAATGACTGCCACCACCATGATGAAGACTTCAAGGGTTCCAGACAGGACATATGGAAAGACCTTGAAATGAACACTGTTTTCATCTGAGAAGAAAATAAATTATTGGCATGGGGGCAGATTTATAACTATATGAAAATATGCACCTACAATACTAAAAAGTTACAGACCGTCTACTGAACAGCCAAACAAATGGCACCTAAATCCATACTGAATTTCAGACATAGGAACAGGGTGCCAAAACACCCTTTCTCTTGGCAAGAAACAACCTCTGTATAATCCACTCTACTGGGGTGTGCTGCAACGGGCTGTAAGGCACCCATGATGTAAAGCAAAATCCATCCACAGATAAGGCACACTTTCATGAAAAGGGTGTCTGAAAAAGGACACAGAAGTGGGAATATGTGGTGAGCTGCATCACACAGTCATTGTTCACTACATCTGGTACCCAAACATCTGATGTTTTGTTATTCCAAGATGGTACAAAACCTGTCCATCTGGCCACAAAAAAAAAAAAAAA
>VYXH01002655.1:495486-537445 GCA_013397275.1 Burhinus bistriatus
AATAAACATTACAAAGGCAGGAGGCAAAGAAAAGCATAAGCTCCTGGAACAGCATCAGTCCTGCTGCCTGCCTCTATGCCACGACCTGGCAGAGTTATTAACTGGAGTTGTCTACAATCTCAACCATAGCTGTCTACGATCTCAACCGTAGTTTAGACAGTCCAAATTGCCATCTGGAGCAGGCTGCCTGAAGAGAGCATGGGGATCATCTGGAGCCTTGTTTCTGACAAATTACAGACTTCTTTCTTAGATACATGGAGACATGACATAGGAATTGGGTGTCCATCACAGCTTTGCAGGAGTATGGAACTTCACTAGTCCAAGAACTGAAGAACGAGGAAAGATCTAATAGGTCCCTGGCCAAGACTCTATCATAGTTACAGAGACTAGCAAGCATATTCCGTCAGCCACCTGTGTCTCAGAAGACATTAGAGTGCAGTCTTCCAGGATGTACAGGGAGGAGATCTGCAACAGGCAAAATCTCCAACGGTATGATTTACAAGATGAAGCTGCAATGATGCAAATGAACAGACTCGCTTCCTCACTCAAGTGAAGGTCTGGAGACCCTCGTCACTGAATCACAAACATTCATCCTTCCTGAATACAGCAACTGCTTCCAGGGATGAGGAGTTAAGAGGGATGCAGAGAAAGTCCACATTCCCTGGAGCACGCTGTTTCTTGCCAAGTCTTCCTGGTGGCAGAAGGAGAGTAGGCTGGAGCAGAATGTCTGGCTCTAAAATTACGTCAACGGGGGCAGTCTCACGCAAAATGTCCATGCATTAGGCTTTATCATGGTCCTAGCTATTTATTAAGGGGAACCCTAATATAGTCTGTGACAACTTAAGTAGGTTCTTGAAGGAGAACTAGTCATCATGTTTCCCTGTACTCCCTTGATGCAGGAGTAAGACAGGTGATCCAGATACTATCAACCATCAGACAACATATTGTCAAGGCAGGAGTATCTTAAACACACTCATGGGTGAGAAAAATTTTGATCTTGAGAAGGCAAATACAAGACCATAGGGCAAGAAGAACGACAATTCTCTGTTGCACCGTTAGAAGGTTTTTTGCTTCTGTAACGCAAATTGCTTCTGAAGAGATTTCTGTATCAACCAGATAAATACAAACTTAACCAGTGATAACTCAAGCAAAAGTCTTCATAAAGGACATATACACAAATTTGAAACAGATTTCTCAAACAGTATTTGGTAATATATAAATATGCTTACCATTCAGATTTTTTATTTCAGATATTAACTGAACATCAAATCACACAAATACATGCCTTTAAGTCACAGTTTATTACTTTATTTGTCCATGTATTTCCTTTTTTCACATAAACATCTCTCTCACATTGTATTCATTTTCAAAATTCAATTCCATAACTGGTGTTTGATGACGAGGCCTAAGAGGGAGCCTCCCACAAAACCATAAAATCTTTCTTGTTCAAAATGAAACCAGCAGAAAACTTTGAAGTAAATTACTGAATTCAAACTGCTTTTAAAAGCCAGAGATAACGAAAATCGCAAAATTTCCTCTCAGAAAACCAAAACCACCAAAGTTTTAGGATACTACATTGTTAAAAGAAAGTCAAAATTCAGACCTGCTGAGCAGCATACTCTTAGCAATGTCAATCTGCATTCAATTCAAAAAAGAGTAAAACTGGTTCATTATTGTTGAAGTTACCATGTTAGGAAATAGTGCTAGTTAAAGCTAACAGTCTCTCAACTCAACCATAGTAGTAAAGATACAGCCAAATTAGACCACATAATTCATTACAAAAGGCCTGGGTTTGCATTATTTCTGTATTACTTTTAAATTGCAGGTTACTCTCACGGATAGTACAGATTTTTATTCGAAGAGCCCCATGATTTTTGGAACTTTCTTGGGCAATACTTTACCGTCTTGGTATTAAGAATTAAGGAATCTGCAGTTTGGGGTTCCCTTCCCCATGCCCTCAAAACAGATCACACATAAAAGTAAGAGGAAAACACATCTCCTATATTTTTAATCTGTAAGATTGCTAGCCTACCTTGTAAACTCTTCTCTTAAAACATGCTTCTTTAAATTACTAAAGTTTGAAAATACAAGATTTTTCCAAATGAAAGTAAGTGGAATTACTTACAGAATTAACATTTTTTGGTTAATAACGCAGTATGTTTTAAACGTCAGCATGAAGTTCCAGGTTTGCTACTGTCCTGGTTTGAGGGACACAGGACTAATTTCTTTTCTAATGCCTGGGAAAACAGTACTTTTAGAAGACTCTAGAGTCTGAATTTGTGAAAATACTTACTTTATAGCCAGCTACGGTGTGTGGGTGTCAAGGTCTCAATGTTTTCGAGCTTGCCAGGTGCAGGGATGAGGAGGAGTGAGACCTGGGCACTTGACCCAAGCGGGCCAACAGGATTATTTCATACCATAAATATCACATTCAATATAAATTAGAAAGTTTGCTGAGGAGAGGAGCTCTCCCTTGATGGAGGTGATCCAGAGAACTCCTTGCCCTGGTGCCGGACCCCTGAACCCTTCCCTTCCTCCCGGAGTTGTAGCACTCTCAGTGTCCGACATTTATTGTCCACTGCTGGGAGTGCACAGCTTCCTACTGATATAGCTGGCTGAGTATAATCCTTATATATTTTTAGATTGGTATCAGGGTCACTATTGGTTCTTTAGTGTTATTATTGTTAATTATTTAGTCTTATTCTATTAAATCTGTTTATATTTCAGCCCCCGGGTTTCCTGGTTTTCTTCCCGATTCCCCCTTCCTGGGTAGGGAGTGGTCATCAGGTAATAGAATAATTGTCTAAACAACAATAAATTGTTGTGGGTTTCTCAAACCATAACAGCTAGTAAGAACTTTTTCAACACTGTAAAGTTTTTTGCATTTCATAATCAAAAGGCATATGTAGCATATTGAAATTGCAACATTTTAAATTCTGTAAAATAATTATCCTCATCGGCATATGACTTTGTAATTTTGGTAAAGCTACACCAACAGAGTTTTATCCAAACTGCACGGCAAGAAAAAGTCTTTTTTTTTCCACACACAGGCACCAAAAGGAGGTTTACTGGAGGGCCAAAATCATTATTTTGCACTCCTAAATAGAAGATGGTATTCCTACAACTCCTAAATATTCTCCCCGCTCCCAAATAATAAACCTAACCTTTAATGCATTGTGAAAAACTGCAGCCTGTACAAAAAAATGGTTCTGCCTGCAGCCTAGACCTCTTTTGTCTTTGTTTCAGTTCTCCTTTGGGCCAAAGAGGTGCAGAAGTCACCAAGGGACAGTTACACGCTGCTTTCCCCCCAAGGAAAGTGCACCTCCCCTTCCCCAGCTCCTCTCTAGATGCCCCAAGCCCTGCCTCCCCCTGCCCAAGCACAGAGGACAGAAAAGCAGGTGGGAAGCAGAAACCGCTTCCGGAGAGGTCACTGCCATCATTCCCACCCAGTCCGTGCTGCCGACTCCTCCCAAACCCACTCACTGCACCAACTCTCCAGTGCCCCTTTTGCTGCTGCAGTGCCTACGGCCACCAGCTGGGGAGGACACCCTGACCGCAGGCTGCCCTCGGCCCCGGGATGTGCTTCCAGCACTCCAGTGCATGGGCTGGAGTGGCCGCCACCGGCATCAAAATAGGAACCTCTTTTTCACACAATTTGAAGTGTAGTAATACATGAAGATAGATGTATTTGTCGATACTGGAGACAAAGAGTTTACATGCTGAAAAGTCATAAAAAGCTTTGGAAACAAGTAGTCCACGTGTGTTTTTGTAGGAATGTTGTGTATCAGAAACCAGTATCTACCAAAACCGGAGAGATCTGTAAAGGAAGTTCATGCACTCTTTGAACTACGGACAAAGTAACTTAAGATTATCTTAAAATTCCATGCCATAGACAGAAACAGAAATATAAAATAATCATATCATGCCTCAAACCATCTAAAATAAGAAGTTTTATGGATAGAATATACCATATGCAGTATTGAGTAATGTTGGTCAAGTTCAATTAAGTAGAACACATAATTTCAGTGAACTGCGATCATCATTGTTTCAAATTAGCATAAGTACAATATTAATTAAGCATTCTTAGAAAGCAAGACAAATTAGGTGTGAAGGAGAATATGAAATATCCATGATTAAAAAAACTCCCTACAAATCTTCTGCAACACTGTTATTATAGACTAATTTTTTTTCTTAATTTGACATGCTAAAGGTTACTTCCTATCATATGCGTAAGACACTACAGAATTTTTAGACCAATACATCATAGTATGACAACACCATCACATTGGGCAACTAAGCATGTCTCTTTTGCCATCCGCCACTTCTGTCAGCTATCCTGAGCAGTTCACTAAATCTTCCAGTGGAAAACGATAACATGCCATCATTTATGTTCAAATGATATGCTTTTTAACCAGGATCTGGTAAACAAGCTCTGAAGCACTTCATTAAAGCTGTCCAGAAGTTCTGCAACTGCTTCACTTGAATTAGACAAAGTGTACGAGGCAGTCATTAATCGAAAAGA
Organism: Burhinus bistriatus; assembly: GCA_013397275.1. Classification (NCBI taxonomy): domain Eukaryota; kingdom Metazoa; phylum Chordata; class Aves; order Charadriiformes; family Burhinidae; genus Burhinus; species Burhinus bistriatus. The sequence continues at coordinate 500,009 of VYXH01002655.1, forward strand.
AGCAATACAATGAGCTCTTGGATCCATATTGAGTATTCATGTCATTTTGTGCATCTCTTGACAATACAATTTTTAATGCACTGACAGTTTTGTAATGGGAACGCTGGACAGCTTTGTCAAATGGGTATCGGCAACCTGTGCCCTGTAAGTGGGACAAAGTTTGGAAATCCCATCATAGCAGGCAGCAGAGGCAATACGAGACGGCTGTTTCTGCTGAAAGGGCTCAGCATTGTAATGGGGAACCCTGCAGACTTTCCACTGGAGAGGGCCTTCACTCAGCTCTGCTGCTGAAGAAACCAGAGCAAACATCAGCATGAACATGGGTGTCAGTTCTCTAAAGCGTGTCCTTCTAAATCCTGTAACAGCATGTCCACCTAATACAGTTTTCCTTCCAGAGCTTCCTACAAACCTCTTCAAGACTAGCTACTTGGAGTACAAGCCTACAAATAAAGAAAAAAAGGAAACCAGACAAAAGCAGAGCTTTTGAAATTTTTCTTCCTCCTTTCGTTCCATGGACCTCCAATTTTCAAAATTAATAGGTAGTAACTACTAGAAAGTAGAGAAAGGCGAATCACTGCTATAAAAAGCGTCACTGATTCTTTTTTGCAAAATAAACATGACAATCATTTTACAAAATAAAGGATTGTTTTTTCTTAAGTTTGTGTCAAATGTCAGCAGGAACTGAGATGCAGCTAAAATAACGGGGAAAGGTAGAGAGCTTTTTGGTATATGCTTTTACCGACCCAATTAACTATGGAAAGAAAAGCCACAGCATTATACAAGCACTTCTCTTTATACTTGTTCCATTTCAGAGCAGACTGCTTCCCCTTCTGTCTGTATTTTCTCCTCCTTTGGGTTGTCTGTGCTTTTAAATGTGCCACATAACGTCTGTCAATCTAGCCTAATTTTGGTATTCTTTAATTTCTTACCACCACAGCCACATAATCCTCGAGAGATCCTTGCCATGAGAACCATAGCCAGAGGTCAGTGACCTTGGGACTGCTCAACAGTTTGGGTCCTTCTCTCCTTGTACCACACAGCAGAGGGCTTTCTACTTCTCTGGGAGCTGAGCCCAGAAGGACTGGTTTCAGAAAAAGAGGCTCCACATATCACTTAGCCTGCTTCTTCTTACTCCCGTCTCTTCTACTGGACGCCCCATCTCAGATTTCTTGTATCAGCCCACGGTTCTGCTTCTTACCTGCTGCTCAGAGCATGCACCAGAATCCTTTTTTATAAATCATGAGAGAGAAGTTAAGCAGAGAACAGGATTTGAGAAGAGGGAGAGCAGAAGATTTCTACCCAGAGAAGATGACAGATAGAAAAGACAGTGATGTCATGATACTGCTGCTCCTGAAGTCTGTATCAATGTGCATGAGTTATGATGGGTATAACATGGCAAAGAGGTGGAAATTAGTAAAAATATAAGGACATTACACTATCAGTTACCTTACCTCCAGGACCATTAGTTTATTTGCAAATGGAGACTCAAGGAAGAGAGAACCTTCCCAATTTCAATCATATGACCATCAGCAGTGTTGGAAAAGCAAGCCACTAGCCAAAAATCTCGGCTCTTAATGTAGCCTTCATGAAACTTTCAGACCTTATAACTTCCTTGGCATGGAAGTCTGATGGAGGGAAGACTAAAACAGTTGCCAGATTTAAATACCAATAGATTTTGGCAAGTTGTAGCATTGCTGGTGGACTGCTCAATCAAAAGCTCCTTTTCTTCCACTGGCCTGAGACCATCAGAGGCCTGATAGAAAAGAACTTTTTTTTTTCCCCACCAACTCTTCCGACAGGCCAAGCAGCTGTTGAGGCACAAATTAAAAATTTTATTCCCCAAGCCAAAGTTACAGTTTTATAAAATCCTACAATTACTCCACTCAATTCCGCATGTGTGCTCAGACGCCTTCAAAATTAGGGGGATTAAAAGAAATTATATATGTGGAATGGATGCCTCCTTTGCACCTCATCTCTCATTTGGGCTAACAAATACTGGTAGAACAGGAAAAATCATTTGAACATGGAAGACAAATTTGTCAGGAAATCAGAGGAGGCTGGCAGTAGTAAAGAAACAAAGAATGAAGGAATGGCAAAAAATGAGCAGTATATGACATGCATAGTGCATCTACGCTACATTACCAAATTATCTGGAAAAAACCCATGACCATCACAACAAGGAGAAGAAATATGTGTATGTATGCTATACGTAGCAACAAATAATGTTTCACAGGATGGGGAACAGCTTCCTCGTAAACAGTAACTGTGAAAGAGTTATGGTGATTAATCATCATGAATGTGAACTAGATGGTCAAAGGACTAAGGTAATCTCTGGATGTATAACCAAGGAAATGTAACTAAGAAGCGATGCTACCTGGCTGTTTGACACCGTAGCGTTTCACTCCTACCGTCACCACTCCGACAGCCACAATTCAAAGGGGACACTGCTCAAATGGGGAGGATTCACGGAACACACTCCTAAGTATCATTAAATGACTGGAAAACAGGCCTGGCTGTGAAAAAGTACATCTGTTTACCAAAGAAAAGATTACACGACGATTTAACCACAGCCTGTAAGTACCCAAATGCAGGACAGAAGCTTAACAACGCTGTTTTATTCTCCTTCTGTAAGGAAGGTGCAACAACATCCTGGAAAGCTGAAGCAACACAAGTTTAGGGACAAGCACTGAACACTGAATTGCTAACCACTACAGCATGCTACCGAGGGCTACAAAGGACCTTCCATCACTGGAAGTTTTTTCACCCCTTTATCCCCCCCCTCCATTGAGATCAGCTGTTTTTCTAAGAGGTGTGATTTACTCCAGTGTTTATTGGCCTTAAAGCAGAAAGGAGGAAGTCCTCACCACAAAGGAAGTCATACCCGAAGATTACAGTAGTTCTTTACAGGCTTAAAAGCTGTTAAAGTAGGACAACAATAGCTCAAACTTCTTTTAATCCTTTATGCCCTCCTGACACGCTCATCGGCAAGGAGCACCTGCCAGGGACTAAGACTTGTGCTGTATAAACACAACATATAGGTAATTCCTGCATGGGAAAGCTGAAAACCCAAACATATGACACAAGACAAAACAGGTGGATTCAGAGGGAGAGCGGGAGGAAACAAGGAAACAATAGGGGTCAGCAGGAAAGGCAGGAGCCCGCCCATCCATGGCCCATCCATTGTCACGTTTTCTGTAGGCGACACAGCAAGGGAGAGTTTTAATGAGGGATTTGAAGTCAGGCAAGTTTAGACCAAAAATAATTTTTAGTACTGAGGATAATTACCAGTGGAGCAAGTTAGCAAGGGCTGTCACGGGGTCTCCATCACCAGGAGTATTTTAAAACAGCGTTGATTTTTTTCTCGCCCAAAAAAGATATGCTCTACTTCAAATAGAAATTAATTCAAGAAGTTCTATAGCTACCATTACACTGAAGACTACAATAGTCCCCTCTGGCTTTACAGACTGCATTTTCCAGGTAACTCTTGCCCCTTTAAAAAGATGTACAACAATTTCATGTTAAACAAAATTACTAAGATCAGTTTATGGAGTCCCACAAAACCAATACAATTATTTATAACATGCATCAGCTACAAGATCATCGCAGAACTCTTTTGCACTTTTTTTTCCCCCTGCCATGAAGTAAACATATAGAGAAGTGGACTTTACTAAGCCCACATGCCTACCATACAATTAGGTCATTTACACAGTTGAATGAATTGTCAAGTTCCCCAACGAGGATCATAAAAATATTACAATAAAAAAATGACAGTATCACACTCCTGCTACACAATTTACTTTGCTTTAAAGAAATAAAAAGAAACACAGAGAAAGATAACCAAAGTCTAGAACGTTTAAGAAGAAATCTGCAAACCATCCATTCAGAAGAGATAGAGAACAGGTTAAAATAACATACATATCTAACAGTACGGCCAGGTTGGATGAGGCTTTGAGCAATCTGGTCTAGTAGGAGGTGTCCTTGCCCATGACAAGGAGGTTGGAACTAGATGATCTTTAACATCCCTTCCAACCTAAACCATTCTATGACTCTATGATTCTATGAAGGAGCATAAAGACTTACATTGTCTCTGTTAAAACGTTACTCAATTTCTCAAGCTAGCAAGTCAAGGAGCTTTGGGCTGTACCTGGTCAGTCACAGAATCACAGAACAGCTGAGGCTGGCAAGGGCCTCAGGAGGTCTCTAGTCCAATCCTGCTCATAGCAGGCTCAACTATGAGATCAGACCAGGTTACTCAGGACTATCAAGGGGTCAAGAATTTAATACTCAATGTAGGAAACAAGGACTTAACATCCCTGATAGAATGATCACAGTAACCACATTAAGCATACAAGCAAATAGATTTATAACATAAATAAATTTGTGTTTATCATCTGCTAATACGTTTGAAAAAATTGTGTTTGTAAGCCTCCTAAAACTACCACATAGGGAAGGTTTTAAACAGTCACAGTAATCCTTTTCAGATACTACTAAATATACAACTGCACACAGGTTCCTTTTAAAAGCAAGGTCATGTTGCTGGATAAATTCCAAAATTACCTAACCAGCATAGCTTTGAGCATTACAGTGCCTACCTTCCCAATAGCAAAATTTTGAACTAATCAGCTATGGTTGCCATCTATGAAATACCTGGAATAAAAAAAGACTGTTGAGTAAAAGAGTTTGTAAAATAATGTTTTGTATCATACATGTTTCCTAAAGTGGTCTAACTAACTTTAAAAGCATTCAATCTGATAAACAACACATTAAGGAATAAACAATGGGCAAGGTAAAAATGTAAGAGGAAAGTGAAGTCTTGGTCAAATAGTTAAAAGAGACAATGGAAAGTCTCCTATTACTGCATTTGCATAAAAATCCCCACCTTACTGGGAACATAAATCTCCTAACAAGGTATCATAATGCAAAGATAACAAATCAGCATTCTGAAGTGTAGTCTGTAGGTCAAAACAGATATTGTCTTGGACTACCTTTTAAAAGTTTCTTTTGCATTTTCACTGACATAGACCTAAAATATAATAACACAATCAGAGTTGCTAAAGTTGACCAACCTTTGTAATGCTCTTCCAGAAATATTTTTGAGGATGTTTAGTCAATATATATATATATATATTTGCCTTGTGAGTAGAAATACACTCTAGTAAGAGCTTTTACCTTCATAACGTTTGTAGAGAGTGCACTCAGACCATTCCTCACACTTGGCAAATGAGTATGCGCAGCAAAGCACATTTAGTTCATTCCAGTTTTTAAAAATCTTAAGATGGGTATCTTGAAGGATCAAGGAAAACAGAGGAACATGCCAAACTAACATACGTGGACTAAGAGTCAGCTTTTCATCTTTTGAGTAATAAATGACAAGTGATAAATGTCTTTTTGGGTAATAAACCACAACCACATTATTCACAACATTAGTGATGCCTAGCAGTCATGTACAACCATTTATTTTGAGGTAGGTGTGATGAGTCCTTCACCTAAGCAACACTCCGTCACTGTTACACAAAGAAAGGCAACGACTCTGGATGATGTGAAGTTTAGTGAAGTTTTAACAGGATTCCAAGTAATCCCTGATCAAATGGCATTAATACAGACATTTGACAGTGAGTCACTGATCTATCTCAAGCCAGAACTCAAATGAAAATTCACTTTGTGGCTACCACATGGTGCTGGCTCAATTTGCAAGTTTAAGACTCTGCACGGAGGTAGCTACACCTTTGTATCTGCCAGCTACTGGGACAAGTAGTCTTGGGAACCATCTAAAGAGAGTGATTGCATCCATACAAAAGCAAGTGGGTTGTGCTTAGTGGTACAGAGTCTAGTTGGAGGTCTCTGACAAGTGGTGTTCCCCAGGGGTCAGTACTGGGTCCAGTTCTGTTCAACATACTCATCAATGACCTGGAGGAAGGGATAGAGGGTACCATCAGCAAGTTTGCTGATGACACAATGCTGGGAGGGGTGGCTGACACACCGGAGGGCTGTGCTGCCATTCAGCATGACCTGGACAGGCTGGAGAGTTGGGCAGAGAGAAACCTCATGAAGTTCAACAAGGGCAAGTGTAAAGTACTGCACCTGGGGAGGAATAACCCCATGCACCAGTACAGGTTAGGGGCTGACCTGCTGGAAAGCAGCTCAGTGGAAAAGGACCTGGGAGTCCTGGTGGACAACAGGATGACCATGAGCCAGCAATGTGCCCTTGTGGCCAACAAGGCCAATGGCATCCTGGGGTGCATCAGGAGGGGTGTGGCAAGCAGGATGAGGGAGGTTATCCTCCCCCCTCTACTCTGCCCTGGTGAGACCGCACCTGGAGTACTGTGTCCAGTTCTGGGCTCCCAGTTCAAGAAGGACAGGGAACTGCTGGAGAGGGTACAGCAGAGGGCTACAAAGATGATTAGGGGACTGGAACATCTTTCTTATGAGGCAAGGCTGAGGGACTTGGGTCTCTTTAGTCTGGAGAAGAGATGGCTGAAAGGGGATCTCATCAATGCCTATAAATACTTAAAGGGAGGGTGCCGGGAGGTTGGCATCAGTCTTTTTTCAGTGGTGCCCAGTTACAGGACAAGAGGTAACGGGCACAAACTTGAACGTAGGAAGTTCCATCTAAACCTGAGGAGGAACTTCTTTCCTTTGAGTGTGGCAGAGCACTGGAACAGGCTGCCCAGAGAGGGGATGGAGTCTCTGACTCTGGAGACATTCCAAACCCTCCTGGACGCCGTCCTGTGCAACCTGCTCTAGGTGAGCCTGCTCTGGCAGGGGGGTTGGACTAGATGATCTCCAGAGGTCCCTTCCAACCCCTGTGATTCTGTGATTCTGTAAGACCCCTTTTGATGTTGAGGCAATAAAGGAGCATCTATCCCAGAAGTATGGGACTCTGGTGGAGGGAAAGGAAAGGCTTAAAATCATTTCCAGATTAAAGAAAGTACTAGAAACCAAGTTTTAAAAATCCTGAAATAAAACTACACTGAGAATATATACGTATCTGCCAAACGCTTAGAAAAGCATTCTTGCAACAACTTCTTGTAACTTCTGAACGTAACTATGTGAACATAAGAAAACACATTTTTACTGTGAGGTGGCTGAACAATGTTATAGGTTGCCTAGACAGGTTGTAGACTCTCCATCCCTGGAGATACTCAAAATCCAACTGGACAAGGTCCAGGACAACCTGCTCTAACTTGCTTGAGATGTGCAGTTGGACTAGGCAATCTTCAGAGTTCCCTTCCAGTCTCAACTGATTCTGTGAACTTCATTGAAGACTACGAAAGTGAATAGTGACCAAAAGCTTTAAGACAGGCATCTTAACTATCAGACTTGCATCCATTTGTGGATCTGACTCCTTAATACCTTAACCAGATCTTCAAGTAACCTAGAGAATTGAAATGTGGGTTGGTATTACAGGTAAACAGACCAGGATGAAACTTTAAGAAATCTTGAGTGATTCAACAAAGATACTCATGACTGCATGGGACCAAAGTCTGGATCAGGTCAACTGGGAATATGGTCCATTTCACAAGTCTCTTCTGGAAAGGTTTCTGCTACTGATGTTCCCTCTAGCAAGGAGAGTCATCCAGCTTTCAAAAGGTAAAGTAGCGAGACCCACACTAATGTTTGGCATATTCCCAAAATTCTGCATTTGCTGATCTTGAAGGAGAGGCAGCAACCTCCAATTATTCCATGTAAGGTGATTCATCTTGGTATCAAAATTGTCTGTACCATCTCAAGTGACTCTGATCAAATTATAGCCCATTTTGTTTTACCTCAAAAATAACATTTATGTGAACAGGGAAAAAGTATGTATTATTCTACCTGGCCTAAGGAATAATAACAAATGCAACAGAGACTAACACCATCCAGAAAAGGGATGAAAGGTCCAAACCTTTTGATAATGTCTGATTTAAATCTGAAAATCACTGAAACGCCTCTGCCAGGGATGTCAAACAGGAGCCTCTCATTCATGGTGCCTTGGGGTGAAGTGCCTCGGTTCATTTGGCAATATGATCAGGACACCCCACAGGCGGTACCAACACCTTGTTCCAACAGCTTGTACACCACTGTACTATTTGCAGAACTTAAGTACTTCCCAGAAAAGAGAATCAGAACTCACGCTAGCTTGCCAAGCGTTTTAGTACAACTAACAGTTTCTCACTTGTACGCAAATGTGATGACCATGAGGAATGGGAATAGAACTTCTCAGAAGCATGCTGACTTGAGCTCCAAGCCACTGATGCAGAGATCTTCAGACCACAATGCCTGAAATGCTGTCCATCCAAGTGGAGAAGAAGAAAATACTTCTACTTAGAAAGAAAGACATCTAGATGGGACACAAAAGGGCACTTTACAAAAGGCACTGCATCTGAGTGGTAATATTTGATCTGTAGTACTACTTAATTATGTAGTAATACTTAATGACCTTAGACTAATGAAGTATATCTTCCTAGGTAGCATCCCAGTCTCATATGCATGCCCCGTTTGTTTTGGTGGCACTGTCTGGCATGATACATTATACTGCTACCATATATTCCCAGGAGAGCCTATCAGGACTTTGCAAGGGAGAAGCACAGTCCAGCAACTGAGTACTGTATGATTAGAAATGCAACCTTAAAAATTGTCAGGTTATCAGATTATTCAGTACACTGCACATGAATTCAGTTTCTGAGGCAGATTCAAGAAGATCTTGAAGTCCATTTACCAGAGCCTAATAAGCAAGAAACATGAAGTAACTTCCTTTCAAAATTAGCAAAGCCCTAGGTAAAAAACAATCTCTGAAAAACCTTTGGGGATGAGGTTTTAGAGCCTCTGAGCTCTAGAAGGTCAGAAGAGAAGATCTGGAAAAGTGATCTGTCATTTTCTCCTGAGACTTCACTGACGGGATAGAAACAAGTATGTCCATCTGGGTATCTGACACAGAAGGTGGCTTATCAGTACTGGGTGGCTGACTTGGGTGGCTGACTGACCGGCTTTGGGATTCTACATATATGTACACACACACACACACACACACATATTCCAGAAACAGAGAAGACAAAAAGCCAAAACTGATCAAGTCCACCTATGGACATCCTCTTCTTAAGTCTCCTGGATCTCCTCACATCAAGAAGAGATATCTTCTAACTGCGACACCACAGTGGTGGGGTGGCCTCAGATGAGGAGCTGATCTCCTTTTGCCACCAGACTTTAGCTTTTAAGAATAGGAAAACTTGCTGAAAAGCCTTTCTATCCCTGATGTGGTATTCCTACAGCAATTGCTCTGAATAATTTCTGTTGTATTCGATTTTGAGTACCTCAAAGTACAGACGAACTTTAAAAAAAAAAAAATTGCCAAGAATTGTAAAATAAGAGACTAGAAGTGAAGGCTTGAATTGGTCACACAACGAACTGTCAAGAGTATGGTGATAATCACCTTACCTTTCCAGTTGCATGGAAAATACCAAAGGGGGAAAAAAGAAGCTACTTAGGTTGGTTAAAGCTTGTAACTAACTACAGCAAGATGAATCAGAGAAGAAATTTAAAGGCAGTACTCCCATACATATAAAACAACCAAGAAAAAATGAGTTTAAGAAGTCCCAGGTATTATTTTCAATAACACTGAAGAAGGCACTTTATCTGAAAACAGACTGAGGAATCTACCCAAGAATTAAACATGTATTGGAATTGAAACAAATAAAATAATTTTTAAAAGCTCCTCCTAGATTCCATCGACAAGTTTTCACAGTACTGTGCACAAGCAAGCATGGGGGCTTTACAGATTGAGTTAGGCAAAAAGACGGGCACAGGTTTGGAACAAACAATCTGAGTCTCCGCGTGTAATCTTTTACTATTTAAAGCAACTGTATCATGCCAATTGTGCTGGTAAGACCCCTTCTTCAAAATCTCCTGTCCCCTCCACACTACTTAAATGCTCAGTTTTGTCTTGAATGCTCTCACTTCCAGCCTAAATTTATCCAGGGTTAGTGTACACTCATTTGTACTTGTTCTAACAATGTCCCTTAGCTTAAACAGCTCTTCTCGCTCCCTGATGCCTCTCTGCCTTTCCCTAACACACTTAGAAATATGAAAGAGAAATCATACCCTCTCTCAGTTTTTGTTTCATTAAGCCAAACATGTCATGCTTTCTTAGTCTCATCTTGCAAGATAAGCTTTCCATTTCCTGATCACCCTCACAGCCCATCTCTGTTGATGTTCCAATATGAATTCATTTTTCCTGGGGAAAAAAAAAAAAAAGAAAATTGTTAGGGCTAGTAGCCTGTTGGTCCTTCCCAGTTCACACCTACCCTCAATACTCTTCTGTGTCATGTCCTTGGAGTTAGTTCCGATTTAGGTAGTCTCTACTTTACACCATCGTGACAAAAAAACCCAACAATGACAGATTACATAATATTATTTCAGACATGATAATGAACTACTGTTTATAAACACTAACTTCGGGAAAGGAGCACACAGCTTATTTGTATCATATGCTTAAGTATTACGCAATCTTTCACAACCAAGTGACTACCAAGAAAATAAAGCCTGCTTCTTAGTACTATGATAAAATATATTAATTCTAGTAACCCACACATCTGTAAAGATGTTGGAAACTCAGTTTTCAGATTCCACATATACTTATGCATTCAGAGAAACTGATTTAGCGTAGGTGTTTAGCTCAGTTACCTAAAGCAGATCTGAAGTAACAAGCTGATCTGAACTGAAACTCGTACCAACTTAATGTATATCTAGTTACTTTCAAGGTGACCAAAGAAAGAGTTTGTGTGTTACTGGACAGCAGCCATGTTCACTGCACAAACCCCACTACAGACCAAGCCCTCCAGCTAAAACAGTTTAGGGATGGGAGAGAGTACACATACAGGTAGCTTTGCTAATCCCCTTCTTCCCTGGGAAGTTTCTCCTTAATATCCCAGCTTTCCTACATGAAGAAAGGCAAAGCAAACCCCCAAAGATGGGACATGGGTATTACGGTAATGGCAGCATCTTACACCAAAAGTGGAAAGAGAAGTACTCTGCAGTTTGACGCTTGGGGAATTTAGGCATCCAACATCAACACTTGCAATTCCCTTCCTGGTGTCACCAACTACCAACAGCCATATAAGCAACTCCTGACTCAACAGACACGCACACTGTGCAAAAGCAATGGCATCCACATACAAACCCGCACAAAATCTCAACTTACACAGTTTCAACCTCTATTAGTTTTAACAGATCACTCAAGAGTGACTCAGTTACTTAAAAAGTGATGGTATCATTACTTGAAATAATAAACATTCTGCAAGTAATTACTAAAATGTATTACATGTCCAAAAGATTGGAGTCTTGAATATAAATGATGTCTTCACATGCAAGACATGCAGCAAGTATGACATCTCATACTTCAATATCCATGAGTACTACTAAATAATACTCTCCTCCCAAACCAAGGTATTTATTTTGACAAAATATTTAGTCTCTGTTTTGAAGCAGACTTCTATAAGAAAATGTTGTACCTTCCAAATATTTACATATCTTAAAAATCAAAACCAAATGATCCTCTCCTACACACACACTCAAGAGTCAGGACGATACTCGTCCATTAGCCTGACAATGAACAGACACGTAACAAAAGCAAGTTGCTGCACTCAGCACAGGTAATGCCTTCAAACTTACTGCTCGTAGTGAATGAACTTGCTGTAGCAGCAGTTATTAGCTGATTAACAGATCAGCTAATAACTCATCCATTCATTTCCAGATGTTCTACCTAGAAAGTGTTCCATGAATATAAATACCGCACACAAAAAAACCTTAACAGTTTCATTCTGAAACCCTTCTAACTATCTGATGGACAAGTACTGTGCACCACAGTCTACCTGTACTACTATTACGTTACACTCCAGAGAGGTTATTTCCGTCACATCTTCAGTACACTTGGTTTTTTAAAACTTGTGAGACAAAACACCTCTACTTAAATGATATTCTTATCAGAGTCCATAACTGGCATATTTCAGCCTCCAGCATGACAGCCTTCAGCAGCCAAATATGAAAAGAGGGCCCAGAAATTCTAATTCATAGTGCAAATAATTACAGCACTTATGATTCACCCCATACCATGAAATGTGATTTTTATCACTGTAAATACATTAGTTTAAATTTAGAACAACAAAGGAGCTTTTAGATTATTGTTTTCCAAAAAATGCAAAGGACAAAATTAACTCACCATTAATGCTTTGGAACTAATAAGTCTAATTTTTAAGTTTATTGAAGCAAATGGATACTTTTGTACTGACGTGAGTAATTAAAGTACAAGAGCTTCAGAGACTCAGAGATGTAATGCAGCCCTTTTATCAAAGGCAGTCACTCTATCTCGGCCTGACAGTTAACAGCATATGATCTAGTAAACAAATACTTTCACACAGTACAAAAGTGCCATTAAAGGCCAGAACTGTCAACACAAATTCCATTCTTACAAGAGAAAAAAAATATATAAACTGTTGATCACCTCTGGTTGCCTTAACTAGCATGGAGGTTGTCATGGAAACATTTCTGCGAAGTTCACAGTGATGAAACACAAACACTTCCAGTTTAATTGCTATTAGGTTTAGCATACCAGAGTTTGTTTATACTCAAAGAGCATTATGATAAAATGCAGTAGAAAGTAAAGCTAGTAATGATCTGGCATAACAAAGCCAACAGATTTAAAAAAAAAAAAAAAAAAGAAAAGAAAAGGAAAATAAAGCCAAAGACTTTTTTATTAGGCTGAAACAAGACAAAAATGAATTACCTCTTTCCCAAAAACATTAACCTAACTTTCAGCAAGAACATGTCTTGTCTATGACATTTTTAACATAGCTATATTAATGTTCTGACATGTGAAGTTACTACAGAAACAAAACGTCTTCAAACAAAGAAGTATGTATTTTATCTCCCAGATATGCAAGTATTAATTATACAGATTCGAAATAGATTCTTAAAAAAAGCTCTAGCATCATGTTAACTTCTGTAGCACACATCACGTGAATCCCATGTATAGACACCTCTTTTTTCCAGATACAATAGACCTAGTCCTGCTATTTTCTTACCAACAGAGTTCCCCCAGAATAAATGACAATTCTGTTGTCCTTGCAGACAAACTGAGCCCAATGAGATTTCAAATAATAGTGCTGACTGACTACACGAATGTAAGTCAGGGAGAGCTTAATTTTATTTCATTACAGTTAATGGGGATTCACTTTTATTTTATTAGAATTAAACAAAATTTATAGAGATGCATGAAAGTTACTAACTAAAATCTGCAGGTTCCTTTCATTATAATCCAATTTCATTTTTTAATAATGCTACATTCATTCTTAGTGCACGATTTAAGTTAATGCAGAAGCTCTAATAAATTCCAGTGACTTTTTATCTGTTTCCATTAGCAGAAGTTTACTCAACTCAGCTGACAGCCTGCAACACTGAGAAGCTGAACAGAGGTCAGGGACTGGGAAGAGCGACTGGAACCAGTCAGTGCACTGAAGTGCGTAAGGCACAAGTACAGCAGGAGGATTCAGACGTGGTGCTACGGGGGTAGGCTAAACACGGATGGGGAGCAGGAAAAAGAAATCAAGTAGGATGCATCACGCTTACTCTACAGACATCGTCAAATTCCTGGCTGCTGAAGCTGGCATGCAAGTTTGGGAATGCAATCTATTGCCCACAACCTGCCATCAATTTTTGTCATTCACCATGAGTGATATGTTTTGAACAAAGATATGGAAGGGAAAATGATCTATAATGAAATAACTATATTTTTAATCATTTTCTACTACCTGCTTGTTATGTCTAATATCAAAGTAAAAATACATTCATCTTTACAATTACCATATTTATGCCTCTTAATTCTGTTTTTTCTTTTCCCATTTGCCCCTCTTGCATTTATTCATTCTCCACTTTTCTTCTTGCTGATGTTCCTGACAATCATCATTCTCCCCTTCCCAGCCACAAAAGTTATCATAAATGAAATTGTTAATGCTGAATTTTAAAGACCATCATTAGGTTTAGAATGAATACCTGAAAAAGGATTAATAAAGAAAATGGAATAAGGATAGAGTTAGCATTTCAGGTTACCAGCAGATTCAGGAAAATAACACAGTAACAAGTTTACATTCTCAAGATTACAATTATTATCCCAACATGAATATATGGATTTGAAATGAAAGCTTAGATCTGGAGCAATATGAAAAATACCACAAACATTTTTGTCAAGTGGGCTCATATCCATCATGTAGAGAGTAATTTCTTTCATACTACTTTTATTAGCTAGCTATACTTCAGTTCCTACTGCACAATTTAGCTTCTAAGATGCTACTTCCTGTTAATTAATAATATGGTTCAGATCTATACAAACATCACTTCTGTGAAAATTACTGGACGACAGCAGTTTCTTTAACCTCGATACGCTATTCTGCAGTATTACCATGGTCATTACTGCAGAATCTGAATGTCCCCGCTTCTGTCACTGTAATGTATTTGTCTTCCGGCCCTCTTCCCACGAGGGCGAAATATGCAGATGAGTGTCCTGTTTTGTTAAAGCCCTTTTCTCTTCTACTTCCCTGAGTTATTTTGTCCTAGGGGCTACTGGAAAGTTGGTCTGTTCGGAGAATACACATACAAATAAACTCCCATGTACCCATATTAAAGAAAAAAACCACTAATTTATGAAGACTTTGGATTAGAAGTGAAATATGATTAAAATCACGATGGTCTTCAGTTCTTCTTTCTCCAAGACTTGGACATCCTCCTGAGCAAGGTCTCTACTCTGCACAGAGGATCTTTAGCCTTTCCATCACAGGGAGCTCCTTCTTTCCAGAGAAGCCCAGTGATCCAGCACAGGCTCTGCTCTCGAGCTCACGGGGAACCAGGCCAAGAACTCTGAAAATAAATACCAAGACACTAAACATCTTCCAAAGCCCTGTGAGGAGATGCCAGAGAAATCAGAAGACAGATGTATTTAGCTAAAGATAGCACATACTGCCTACTTCAACATTTTTAACTGCAACATCTTCACATCCAGTTGTGCCACACCAGTGGTACTGAACACACAGCTTGCAAAAGGTACGGATACTGCAAATTACATCACCACCTGACAAGATGGTGGAGTGTCCCAGCTTACAGAAAGTCTTAAATCCATGTAAATTCCCCATGAAAATACACATTTGGGAGTTTTTATGCATCCGTTGAACAGATGTGTCACAATTGTTCTCAATACTTTGCAATGAGATTTATGAGAATATATCATTATTCCAAGCAATACTTCAGTGAACTCTCCGAATGCGTTGTCTAGGGAGCGCTTGATAGAAGGTTATAAAATCTTTGATTGTTTTGTCCCCAGCTTCAGCAGTGAGACACCCGAGATACCTTCCCATTCAGTTTTCTTAGCGGAAGCCCATTCAGAAAAGACTAAACAAATGCCACAATGCTGTTAGCTCCATCTGGACCTGGGAAGGACGTCCCACCAGGAACACGTGGTGGGAGATCACAATGCCATTTCGTCTCAGACACATCCCAACATGGCTCATTCTGCTGGTGGCAGGTCTTGCAGTGATGAGGACCAGTACTACCTCACATTGCTCTGTGCTGCCTGACATGCCTCCGGCTGATGTAGCAGTTTCTTCTCTGAAGGTGTCCAT
Source organism: Burhinus bistriatus (assembly GCA_013397275.1). Taxonomy (NCBI): domain Eukaryota; kingdom Metazoa; phylum Chordata; class Aves; order Charadriiformes; family Burhinidae; genus Burhinus; species Burhinus bistriatus. Next base: position 515,650 of record VYXH01002655.1, read on the forward strand.
TCTGGTTGCTTCTGGTTACTTTCTTCGTTTCCTTGGGTTTTTCTTCCCAGTTCAAGATAAGACAAGTAGTGCAACAGAAGAAGCCTGGGAAGGGCTGGATGGGAAAATGGCTCATAGGCTTAGCCAATGTCAGGGGAAAGCCAGGACAGCTGAGGAGTCGTAATTATCTTTCATTACTAAAGTCAGAGAGTTGAACCAGCAGCATGAGAGTGCAATGCTTCAGTGCTGACATAAACTAACAAAGAAAAAGGAAGACGGGAGAAAAGAAGACCCATTGCGGGCTTTAGTAACTCATTTACTTGAAACAAGCTGTCCATGGGGCCATGTTCCCCTAGCTGCCATTCTCTGTTTTGTCTGGAGAAGTCAAGAAGCGAGAACAGGAGGCAGATAAGACTGAACACTAAGCAGCGAGCTAAACCTGCAGCGTAGCTTCCTGAGGAAGAGGCCATGCAAGTCAGGAGAGCAGGAGACTGAGAGTCCAGGACTCTGTGTGAGGGAGCAGTTCCCCGACAGCTTTCTTCTTGCTGGCCCTTGTGCAAAAGGTGACTGAGCTATGGGGGAAACCCCACCTCCCTTTCAGGCTTTGATCACCTTTTTCTCATCTGTTTTCAGTTCCTCAACAACAGAATATGACCTCAGGCACACCTAAACCACACCTTTTCTAGACAAAACCAGTCACTTCAAGCCAATCCTAGGGCTCTGCATCCTCTGGGCAAAGAAGAAGAAAGGGGCCAGAAGAAGAGAGAACAAATCCCATTACTGAGTACCAAGATCCCTGATTGTTTCCTTGCTCAATAATAAAAGGCAAAATAAGATATACTGAAGATGGAAGTGGAACATCAGACACACTCCAGTATGCTAAGTCTTAAACATACTTCCGTACAAGAAAGAAAAAATGCAACTACACTAATAGGTTCTAGAGCCTCTATATCACCGCCCAAGTGATTCAAATCCCTTGAATTTTAGGCATTTGTTTCCCAAGATATTAAATATTTAAGGCACAAAAGCTGTTAAGATTATGACTCTTTACCTCACTGGTGGCAGCATCTTCACAGGTGAGCAAAAAGCTCATTCTCACTTTCACTCAAATTCATTCTCTCTGTCAGTGGAATGACATCGCAAAGAGAGGGTGGTACCTTTATTTTAAATGCTTTTCTTGTCATATTAATTAAAAACTACATAATCAATTCATTTAAGTTTTCTTTGTAGCACGATGGCAGTCTGTTAGGGACAGTTCCAGAAACAAAAACAGAACAGAAAGGAAAAAAACCTCTGAGAAAAATAACTGATAAACTTAAAAAAACCTAATTGCAATGCTGTTAACACTGTCGCTGGCAAACACACACTACCAAGTTTACAGCTGATGTGTTCCAGGCTACACCAAAATTATGTATGTGTAAAATGTTCATAATAGTGTATAAAAAGTCTAAAATTTATTAAGGTTTCATGCTGATCCTCCAGTCTGGCAAATGTTTGTAAAAAGAAAAAAACCCACCGTGTTAAGTAAACATTTCAGGCCTCAACCTTCTTTATATGCCTTTGAACCTTTGCTTTCATGTGCAATACCTGACAGCCCACTGAGAATAAATGCTGAAAGCCCCAAAGATGGGTAAAACAGAATTTCTGACTCAGGAAATAAAGATCAGCTGAGTATGATTCCCATATGGCAAACCAGATCAATGGAAAGCAAGACCAAAATTTACAATATCTATACTGTGCAGTACAACACGGAGGTTGCCTTTTATTGCTGGTAGCAAAACTCCCAGTGGCCAAGAATAAAAGCAGACACAAAGATTATACATCCACTAATGGTGAACTCTAAAAATACACATTGATAGATTTCAGTGTAGAAGAAGGAAAAACAGAAAATTTTGAGCCTTTATTTAGTGTTACTGAATACCAATCAGCAATTAGAGCAATCAACTTCCAGCACAAAATCCAGGATTATTAATATAAAGGCATGTTTTCAAAGCCAAGGGGGGAAAAAACCCCAGCAGATCCGATTACCTGATATGAAAAGAAACACTCTTTGCTGTAAAACTGAAACAGCTTCAAGGCTACTTTTGTGATAGCATGTGTGGCTGAATGTGAGAGAATGTATAACAATATTATTACTTTTATTTCAAGATTTCCTGTAAAACCTCAGGTCATGCTCATGAAGACTTTCTTAAAAAGCAATGATAAATCTGATGAACAATTTTCAGAAGTTGAAAGAAGGACAATGGGCAGGGGGGAGGTAATCAAGCAGCCCTCAGGGACTGAACTGGCACAGCAACGCTCCGACTTGGGTTAGCAGGAATCCTCTGTCAGGAATCCCAATGCAATGCACCTAGCCATCTCTGCTGGGGTCTCAGAGGGCACAAGTAGTAAGAAGTCTGCAAGCAAAGGAAAAAAGCTCAACTTTTCAGATTCTTCTAATACAGTTCAGATGGAGACACACTGAAGGGAAATTCTTAAAGAAAAAAAACCTACTTTTTTTTTTTAAGTAAATATACAACAGACGAAATTAAAAAGACACAAAATCACTTTCAAACTTCAGTAAAATCCTTGCTGTATTCTAGCTTTAAAGTCTCAACAAAATAAAATGAAACCTCACAGTGTTTTGGACGTACCTCACATTACTCTAATCCACTGTTTCGCACGTGAGAAAAAGGATGGCCACAGCAACACAAAAGCCCTGGGGTCCTCCAGACACCAGAACTGGCCCAGAATTGGCCGTTCCAGAATGTCCACAGAGATACGAGGGTGGAGGTCAAAACTAGGAACTTCAGAGCAATGTTGTGTCCTCAATCCCTCTATAAATAAGCAAATGAAATACCCTGATGCTATATATGGACAAAGATCATTTGTCTAAGCATTTCCAAAACAGTTTTTCCAGTAGGTGGAAATATACCCTATATACGTAAACAGTGTACGTGACAGAGATTCCACTGGCATCCAACTTGGATGATCTCCATAACTCCAGGTTTCACCACTGAGGAGCAATGCCATCAAGTCAACCCTGGCTTTGAAAACCTAAATACTTAAGCACGTGCTTATGTGTATTAATACATATTTTCTGTGGTAGGTCATCAACAACGGTGTGACATACTTCAAGCATAACCTTAGGCTGCAAATGCTGCCACTAAAGAGCAATACAGAAACAGCAAAGAACAGTAGTACTTGAAGAACGTTATGAAAGATTCTCTTCCACGAGAGAACTGATAAAGGAGGACCTTGTAAAAATTCTGGACCCCACCAGCTCACCACTCACCTGGAGCAGGTTATTTTCCCCCTATCGCTACCAGCACACCGCTGCTGTGAGTTGGACCACAATTTTGTGCAGTTAGAGAGTGTATAGTCACCTCTACAGGACTAAAAAGCTCTCCTCTTGCCTCCTTTCTTGGGCAACATTACTATTCATTTAGGGAAATAATTGCAGCATCAACTTTGACTTACACATCTCAGTCTTGGGACACAAGCATCTAGGCTCTATAGATTCACAAATTTATAAATATTTACATGTAAATATTGTAGGATCTTTACAAATACTATCTTTAAAGTATGTCTCTCCTCTCAAAGTGTACAGCTATTATATTCCCATCCCTCTTATTTCAGATCTTGTTCCTATCTTTTGTTCTAATCTTGACAAATGCAATCTCGTTCCACTGACATAAATCCAGTATCCCATTATATATTAATCACTTATCTTCCATGTCAAAGCCTACCTATCATCTCTCATTCCATATCTAGAGGAAAACTCCCTTCTCCTTTAGGTCCAGGCTGCCAGCTTCCATCATCTATGTGTTATTTTTTCAATTAAGTGCCTTCAGTCTTTTTATCCAGGCTGACATCTCACACATCTGTGTACATCCACAAGACTAACTGATTAACCTCTTTCAAGCTGCTTTGGCAGGAGACCTCTGGAAAATTTTAAAACAGATTATTTGCTGATATGCTATGGCAACTCCCTGTTTTCCTGTCTTCCCCTGTCCGTTTCTACCTGTTGCCTCTACCCATATGCTTAAATTATCTTACTTCTGGGTTGGGACTCACAGTGGTTCTGTGCACAGCAGACTGGGAGCTCCCAGTCCATGTTCAGTGCTCTAAAACACTGTCAAAGGACAGACATGGCATTAATGAATATTGATATGCCAATAAGCACAGTAAACACTCTCCTGCTTCTTTCAAAACAAAAAACAGCCGTCAAACCAACATTAAAATTGATACATTTTCTGGTTGCAAGGGACTGCTGGACTGACTTCACCAAATGTGAGTGTGTGCTAGAAAAGCCCTTAAATCACAATCTAAAGTTTCCCAGTGAAATCTACTTTGAAGTCCTTAAAAATGCCTTCTTGCAAATAACTACTCTCAGTGTTAAAAACTGCTCTTCTCCTAACGGACTTTGTTATTCCCCTATAAAGTGGACTCACAGTCCTCTATTACCAAGTTTCTCCTCTCCATACGGTCTCTTTTCCATATAATTCTTTAAGAAACTATCAAAAAATAATGGCAACACAAAAAAAAGAAGGATGAAATTTAGGCAGAAATATCGAACCTTGTTATTCCTATTTGAGATATATTTTTATACATTCAAGGGTATAAAGTCACAATTTAAATTTAAAATGTCCGTATCCATCCGATTAGGCAGCAAAAATACATGTCTTTTTTCAGAGTCACAACTTTCCACTCTGGATGTAGACCCCAACATTGAAAGCAAAACCTGCAATAATGTCTCTAGATGTATGCCCTTGTATTTGCTTGTACTTAAACACTTTATTTCATCAGGGCTCATATACTATTCCAATTGCTAAGTATCATTTCCTGTATTCTTAATTATGTACTTGTTTTGTGCTTTATCAATTCACATATTTCCTCCCCACTTTTTAAAATTTTTGATCAGCTTCATATTTTACTTTAACAGAACTAGCAAGCTGTAAACATTCATGACACCTCCAAGTCATTTAAAAAAGAAAAAAATCCTTCAAAAATATCAGACTATTCTTTTCCCTTTGTTAGGCTGTATTACTTTTTTATACTTTTAAAAACTTTTTTCCTAAAATCAAATTGAGTGGCACTGCTTCATTTCCTCCAACAAAAGCAAGCGCCAAAGCAAGGAAACTGTTATCATGTAACACACAATTACAAGAAACAGTTTCAACTCTCTTATGAATCCAAAGATTTTCAATATCTAAAAATATAGCACATCCTTCTCTCACATTTTTATCGCTGTGGTATAAAAAACAAAAAAAGCAAATTAGAGACACACCTCCAAACTGTAAACTGACTTTATTTTCCATCCCTCTTTTACAAGCTGAACGGTGTTCCTACCAAACCAACTTCCCACACGGCATGCAAGTTCAATGCAGGTCCAGCTTCTTCTCTGATGAGCCCCAGCTGCGGAGGATGGAAATCTTGCACACTGCAGAACATATGGGGTACCAAGTTTTAATAGCCAGATTCTGTAACACTCGTTTCAGGAAGTTTTTACACATCCTATTAATTATAATAATATCAGTGAGGCTTACCCAGCAAACAAGCCAAAGCAGCTGAGCTCTGCGAGAAGTTTTTCCGAGGTGTAATGGAGTTAACCAAAGGGCATTAGTAACTACTGAAGGAGGGGGGGGGGGGTGTGTGTAATAAAAAAAGGCAATCAGCTACAAAACATGAGATGAGACTTGAAGGCTACTATTCCCTCTTTCAAGCATAAGATTGATTTTCTACCTCATCCCTAAGCAAATTACTTGAATCTTTAGCCTTACAGAAATCAGGTTCCACTTTAAGTTTTTCCTGATACATCTGACATTTCAGCCGACAGGAAGCACTTTCCATCATACAATGATTTCGGTGAAAGTGTGATGGTTTCTTGTGCTATCACTGTATTTTATGCAGCTTCTTCACTTTGTGGTATACCTCTAGTTACGCAGAAGTTTTAGGACTCTCCTTCTGCGACGAAATACTCACTTTTCTAGAATCATCCCCTCCACTGTTAGGATCCACTTTAAATAAGCACGAGAGGAAAGAACACTGAAAAAGTACAAGTAAGCAAAAGCAAACAGAAAAATTTCAGAGCTACACTCCTCAGAATTAGCAGTGCTCTTGAAAACTTCCAAAAGCAAAGATCAGAAAGGATTATAGCAGAGGAAGGTTTCTTTGACCCACATTCTGGCTTCCAGAAAAAGGATCTCCCAGCGGGATTACAGGGCACCCTCGCTCAGCGCCTCAGCCCTGACAAGGCACCGCCACGGTGCAGGGCATCCCCTGTCTTGCCACAGCTCTCCTCCAAAAGCCCTGTCCTGGCCATCCAGGAGGGCTACAGCTACAGCTCTCGTGCTCTGCTTTTTCCAAGACCTGTATTTTTTTATAGCTGAACATGAAATGAGTTAAAGCACTTTGGGGAGCTAGAAGCAAGTTAAGCTGTCTGCACAGATACAACCTTTGTATTTTCTGACAGTTCTATAGCAAAGAAAATGCATCGTAATCCCAGAATTTCAAAAACCCTTAGCTGGTCTCCTTAAAAAACGGACAACGGAAGTTCCCCTCCCCTCTTCCTCCTTTCATTATCAGCAGGATACTTCTTTTTTCCTGGTTTTTTGGGTTTTTTGTTTGGGTTTTTTTTCATTAATTTGAGCATATTTTTCCATCTGTCCTGTCTTAAGATTTCAGAATTCTCCTGTCTGCCCATTATATCTGTATGTGAAAATTAGTGTACTGCCAACCCCAGGAGGTCGATTATGTGTTTTCCTTTACATAGACAAATCCATACACAGTGACAACACAGCTTTTTTCTCAACTACACAACTATTTGTGAGACAGCAGAGGAATCCGAGGCACCAGGATTCCTAGTTTCTGCTTTCTAAGAGCAGCAGATGGTCAAACACCTCCAAAGATGAACGGTAACAGCATCTTCCTTTGCATCATCAGCAATGACTGGGTTCCACCCTCTATGTGGAAACCATGGGCTCCTACTTGGGCCAAGCTAACCAAGTCAATTACCATTAGGAGACTAATCCTTTGTAGTGAGGGTCACACTGTGTCAATGTGACTTACCCAAAAATTCAGAGTGGTGTGCGTTTTCTGAAAGGCAATGCGGTAAAGCAGATGGGCCACAGGTCTCCCTCCTAGACTACGTACCTGAATTGTATTTTACATTTTGTATGAAGTGACTTTAGTGCCAACATTCATCCATCCATCCATGTTACAGGTAAGATACCAGAGAGTCATCTCCTTTAAAGAAAGAGTACTAAGCCTTAATGAATAGTAATTATCAGGGAAGGCATACGCTTTTTAACAATATTCAATGTAAGAGATAGGCCTATTATTCTTGTTTCTATTAAATCTGCCTTAAATAAAAAGATACTTGAATGAAAACACGATGATCTTTTCCTTTCTAAATAAATAAAATCACATAAAAGCAAGAGCTTCCACAATGTAGTCTACAGCAGGTGCAGAAATTGTGCTTCATGAAATAAATTTGCACTGATTAGTCTTTGTTTCAGTTTGCAGTCATATGTTATTGTTTTGAATCTTATTTATTTACTTAAATACTTAAGTTATTAGTGGTCAAATTTAACAGCCCATACAAACATACAACCATCAACAGAAAATTAAACTAAAAAAAATATAATAGTCTGTATAAGATTAGAACGAACTGCAAACAAAAGTGGCAAAAGTAATTAATCAACCTTAAACAAGCAAAAGCTCTAGATCAACAACAGGGCTTAAAACAAATTAAAACTTTGCAAATTGTCACAGAAATAGCTTTTTTTATTTCAAGTATACTGAATTTTAAGAGACTTCAAACTGTTAAAATTGCAACCCAAAGACAGAAACACTGCTTATGTAGTTACTCACTATATATATTCATGCTGCTAGAATTTTTTTTAACTTCTTCCCACCAACAACAAAAATGCAGTCCTTAAATGAAGCTTACAGTGGAAGAAGCAATGCCTTTGATGTTGTATCGCAATAATCAAACTGGCCAAGTCAAAAGTACATTTTAGAACACATCGATTTGCAGTACGGCTAACAGTTGGGTTTTGTTGGGGGTGTTTTGTTACTTTTGTGAAGCTTACTGAAACTATTTGTGCATCACAACAAAATTTGTGATGTAGAAATCAAAAAGCACAATTTTCATTTATGCAAAACATGTTTTGTGGGAAATGGATGGTAGATCTGGAAGCAGTTTGGATACAAATATTAGCTGTTTTACACAGGCTTTATTACAAGACACACACACATGTGAAGTAAATTTAACTTAAAGAATTTCTTTTAAAGCATTAGAAAATTCCAGGATTAATTATGAACACTTACGTACTAGCTAATTCACTTTCTCTCAAATCTTCTATGACAAACTGAACAGTGCAAACTATTATCACTGTACTCAAAATGCACAGAAGGATTTGCAACAATGAAATCTATTTGATGCACTTCAGCAATAACAGGACTTCCATCTTCCAAACATCACATCCACATTAAGCCTGTAGATACACTGTAGGAATTATTAAAAGGCAAGTCTCACAGCAGGTTTTTAAGGAAACCATTCCCATTCTTTCTATAATTGAAGCAAACAGATGATTTGGGGGCTAATCAACAAGAATTGTTTTCCAAATCAACACCATCACTCATTTTTTTCATTCAGTTTTCTTTTACTGGCTATGCATGGCACTTTCAACTTGAAATACAATCCAAAACAGCAACACAAGAGGAGAAAGAGGCTTACTCAGTACCTGACTGACGCTGCACAAGGAGGAAGACCAAGAGCTAATTTGCAGCAAAGCCCAGAGAAGTTGTTCCATCCTGTTGGCTTGATGTCCCTTCAACTCATCTACTAGGCTTTTGAAATCTATGTCAAGTGGGTTGGCCAAAAGAAACACTAAAATTTACCACCATGAGATGATTCTCCACTAGCCTTTCACCTGCCGTTTCCATTCACACTTCGTATTTCCCAATAATCTTACTGAGCTGGGATGGTCTGGTTGAGATGAAGAAATGCATGGCAAACGCTGTTCCAGATGATGCACCAGCAATCACAGTTTTACGTGCAGGCACAGAAGCCTTCATCCCAACCTTGTGATCTGCAGCCATCTGCAGACTTGTACTTCTCAGTTTAAGGAGTAAACCAGACTGTCTCCAACCCCAGGCTGCAAGTTGTTGTCACTGGTGAAACAAAGCTTCTTTGCTACGCTGAGAAGTAATCCAGCCTGAGCTGGTGAGTACCTGAGTCTGAGAAGAGGGAGACCCTCCATACACTTACCCCAGGAGAGTCCCCTAACCACCAGTCTGCTGGAGAGACAAAGGGGGAAGCTTTTGGCTGCTCCTCTGGTAAGGCTGGCCCACTATGAGGGAAGAGCACGAAATGTCCATCAGGAGGCCAAGTATGGAGCTCATCAGTAACCATGTACTGGTACACAGGACAGGGAGAGGCTCTGGTCCTTCCTCAGGGGATCTCCAGCATAGCACGTTCAAGTCTCCAAATAAAGTGTGTGAAACAACACCGGAGATAGACTGAATCCAACACCTCTGCCTGCTCCAATTGTACTGTTGTATTTCTTGTCCGTCTCCATCATGACTCAAGTCCATTTTAGAGCTCAAAGGGTTACACCTTGATACAGTATTAAGCAAATTAACAGAAAACAGCACGTTAGATGCATGAAGAAACAACCTACCAAGAAAAAGCACTGACACTCTCTTAAAGAATGTATTTTCCCATACGCTTCTATTCTTAAGAGCTCAGGTTAAAAGTGTAAAGTGAACGTTCTCCTTGGGCAGTTCAACTATCCTTTGTGCAAAAGGCTAATTTCAGAGATATCTAATTTCGCTCAGAAATAGTTTCTGCACACATTTAAATAATTCACAAGGAAAATGCACTGTCTATTGAGAGGATGACAACATTTGTTTAGATCAACCAAAAAGCCAGATGTGAGCAATACTGCAACACCACCAAAAGAAATTAGTTTAGCTATTTTTTCTCATTTGGACAGTATCTCTTTCATCAGGTCATTAGCTTCTTAATTTTTCTCCTGTGTGTCAGGGCTACCACAAACCAGTGCAGAATCCAGGCAGTTAGTGAGAAACATCCCTGAACATGAGAGGCAACGCAAAAACCTGTTTCTGCTCTCCTTTGTCCATACAGTCTTAACTTAGATTGAGGAAACACTTCCAGTCCCCACCCAAGGATCTCCCTTTAGAGAAGCCAACTTAGTTCTCGCAGTTACTGTGCCTGGAGTAGGGATAATTTCTCAGTCTCCAATGCCTTTCAGCAAGTGAATGGGAAGCAGTAGATAGATTAAATTAGAAGATCAGAGTTTACAGTCATTGAGCTTCAGAATGCAATTTACTGGCATTCTCTATTTAATTATATCAACACCTCATAACCATTAATGAATTTATCTTTACTGCACTGAGATTAAGTAACTCTATCATAAAGTTCCACAAGAAGTCTACATCTGAGCCAAGAATTATACCTATAAATTCCAGGATGGCACTTTGTCTACATCATCATCATTCTTCACAATGTTAAAAGCAGTTAATTCCAACCTCATGAGCCATGACTGCTGCCCCCTTACCCACCTACTTAAGATAAAAAATGTTTGTTTCTCTTAAGGCCATTCTTGCCCGTTACATCCCTGTTGCTGCGCTCACCCCTGACAACAGTTTATCGAACATAAGAAAACCAGGTATTTTTCAGTTATAGGTCAACAGCCTGACATGTGCAAAACCTGCTCCCCCCTGCAACCCACAATGCCCCCTTGAGGCAAAACGGAAGGGAAATGAAAAAGCCAGGGGGGGGAGTGAAAAAAAAAGAAAAAAAAAGGCTGAACAGTGCACTAACAGGGGAAAAAGAAAATATGAATCCAGAGACTGTCCACATTTATGACCCTCATCTTTCTGCCTAAGCAGTCTGTTGGGGTTTTTTTCCTGACCTCCTTTCTGGTATGAAACTTCCATTGCCTTCACCACTGCTTAGAGCAGTTTCAAGACGGGTGCAGGAAGGCACATTCTGAAATCCCTTCCATGTACACCAAACTCTACATACGCACCTAGGTAACCGGTAAAAAAAAAAAGAAAAATAAAAAGGAGGAGAAATACTTAATTTTGACTTACAACTCTAAACCAACCCACATTTCTACAAGGCAATCAAAGGCAGACAAACTAATATCCATAGATATGAGCAAAAGTACCAACATCTGTTTTTCATAAAAATTAATCTTTAAATCTATTATAATCTAGTGATCCCTACAGTGATCCCTACAGACCTCCAACAGATATGGCCCATGCCTATTTATCAAGAATTAAACAAGAAAGTAAAGATTTCTGGGAGGCTTTCAATTTTGTGCCTAAAATCTTGGGTTTAGGTTGCTCTACTTGAAATGTAGAGAAAGAACTGTGATTTATCTATCGTATCTGATATGCTTTTTGTATTTTTGTATGCATTAGAAGTACAAAAACTCTGGAGACAGTAATTTGCACTAGGTTCATAATTACCACTGAGAAAGATATTGGAGAACAAAACAGATTTTCTCAATATACTGTACCATCTTCTGCTAGCAGGCACACACAAAACACAATGAGAACAAATTACATTCAGACGGTACTAATGTTCAGGATTTTAATATCGCTCTCCTTACTACAACTATATAAAACTCTCTGCATAAAGGTTACCTCTAACACATCTTCCAACTCTTAAACACATTAAAAAACACCCTTATTACATTGTACATTTAACCACAACACAAGAAAAGGTTAGCTCCCAATAATAACCTTATAAAGAAAGTACAGTATCAGTTAAATGGATTTTAAGTAAGGGTCCAAGATCATATTAGGCAGCAATTATAAGCTACAAATTGTATTTCATATCTTCAGCAAGAGTTAGCACAAGTCTTGCTGAGTCAAATCTCTGCTATAAAACCCCTTGCCATGTTTTAAACGCCGCAAGCAGCTGAGCCTTGAGGGGTTAAAGCTAATGCTAAAGGTAAAGGCTTGAGGAGTTGACCAGGTATCTCGTGGCCATAGATCTAAGCGTGTCAGTCACGAGCAAATATACTGTACTGTGTTCGCCAGTGCAGGCCAGGAGTAATAGATCAAGTTCATCAGCTGTTGCGGAGCCTACCAGGGCAGCGGCAGGGCGAAACATTATTTTCACTGTGCCTACAGCAATCTGAGCAGTAAAGGTGACACTGGATGGTGACTCACTATTTCCATTCATCAAAGGAAAGTAAATGCGTTAAAAGTGTTTCTTCCAAGCAAAACCTCCTGACAAAGAGGTCCCCTAAGCATCGGGAGTAAAAAGAATCGAAAAATGAGCCCGCCCCAACCAGAGGGTCTCAAAGAAGGAGCAATCTCTTACCACAGCCCCCCAGCTTAGCAAAGCAGCCGTCCTTGCAGCCTGACCAGAAGCGTCACCTACACATGCCACGAGCCACCGCTCTCCGCAGCCAGGTTCTCAGCCTGCACCTCGCCGCCAGGAAGGTCCCCCCGGCCCACCACGGCGAAGACCATGGGGGCTTGCCCACTGGAGGAGGTCTCCAAGAGGAACAGCTTGCTCCCTCCCAAGCATGCGGTGCAAGGCTCGGGTCTGTGTCTTGTTTTGCTACCGAAGCATTCCAGGCTGTGTCAGTTTGGATTGCAACATAAATATTGTGCAACTGCAGACTCCTTAGTTCCAATTATGGTAATACTGCAGGTGACAATGAGAATGGTATTTTTAATAGTCTGTGGTCACATTCTGCTCCCGCTCATCTGTGACTTAGATGAAGAGAAATTCAGCTAAAGGAAATTTTGTTGATAACTGAATTTGGAGCAAAATTGCATGCCTAACAGCGAATTGAAAAAACGGTGTCTTCCCCGTTGTGGTAGTAATTTAGTGGTAACAACAAAGACCCAAATGGCAGTCACTGGATAAAGAAGAGTATTTATAAAGCTATATATAAATGATACGTAAGTATAATTAGAGGTTTTGATATAAGCACTATTGATTCACAAAATGTACAGGCGCCTATGTATAATAAGGCTGATAGTTTCAGTTTAAAATTTAATTCCAGTTACTGAAGACAGGTGCTGAAAGACAGGTTAAACTAGCACTCTAGTTAACTCCAGGACAGTAGGTTCCACTTTTACACATAACTGAATAATATAAATGCATTCTCCTACTGAGTCACACAAAGATTCAAAGTTCAAGTGCTCAGCCTGCAACTCAGGAGGACCAGTCAAGTTACCCTGTAGTTTGCTCCATCTGTCACCTTTCTCAGGCCTTACAGTAACTCTCCTCCCAAGCAACAACCAAACAATAAGGGGGAGGAAGAGTCTCAAGAAATGAGAGCAAGGTCCAACCTGTAGCCATACCCTTTCTAGAGGAATATGCATTACTGGTGTTCATCCACTACACTGCAAGCCCGAAGCTCCCGGGAAGTGTCAGACTTGCTGTCCATGCTCAGCAGCACTGATCATGCGGCACACGACACTCTACAGCCACAGCACAAGAGGTGTCACACTTGGCTGATTAGGCTGGACACCACCGATTTAAAACAAGTATGTATGTTCATCCTTTAAGGAATGTCTTTCTCATACGTCTTTGGATCCTCACCGATGATGCACCTGACTGCTGTACCCTTTAAGGTTCACTTACTGAATAAATGGAAGTGAACCCTTTGAAGTATTTAAATATTATGAAAAAGTCATTTTAAGCATCGATTTCTCATCTTAGTGGTATCTTGCCCAGAGCCTATCAACAGTTGGTGTAAGAACCCGTATTGAAAGAAAAACCAAAAACACCTGCATTTTGCTCAAATACATACAAGCAGTCCATCACCAGCCCCATTCTAGGTGGCTTTGAAGAACAGCTAAATAGCCCATAACTTCTCAACCTCAGACACCAGTTTTGCGCATGAGCATATAAACACATCCATAGCATCAACCAACCTCAGTGCCTAAGTCAAAACAAGGAGTCTTCACATGAACTTCAGAGAATCTGGGATCAGGGCTGAACGTCTTGGGAGAGATTTTTCAACATGAGTGTGTGGCCACCCTCTCAAGTACGTCCTCTCCTGAAGCATGAGATGGGTCAAGCTGTGAGAAGGGCACCTGCGTGCCACAGGACCTGGGAAGCTCAGTCTGAGCACAGTCTCCTGCCTGGCAGCAGGCTGTCACCGGCGGATCGAGCTGCTCCACCACTCGCCACTCCAGACCCCACTGCCAGGCCAAGCCCTCCCCAGACCCCACGGCCACTCCAGGGGTTGACCAGCTGCTGGGACACAGCAAGACACCAATGCCACAAGCCATGCTTAACCTGGAAATTAATTCAAACCTGGTCTGGAAGCACCCTCCCCTCATTTTTTCAAGGAAGCTTCTGGAAGGGCAGGTTGTCCCACCACAACCCTTAAAATATCTTTTGTACATTGCGAAAGCCACCCTCCAGCACAGTCAGCTCCTGCCCAGGAGAATCCCAACTCCTCAAGCAGATTTGCTATTTTAGCAAAGGACTGAACATTTTTGTCTTCACTGACTGCGCTTTTTTTTAGGATTTTTTCTGCCCCATAAACGGAGATGCAGTAAATCCACCCAATACATTCATTTTCCTTCTGAAGGCCACAGCCTCCTTCTCGGAAAGCCGTGGCTGCACTCAGGAGCCCTGCGCCACTGCGCAGCCACACATGTGGACATGGGCACACGCTGCTCCCAAAGTTGCACAGCTCCGCAATCATCAGCTCCCCCACCTAGCAGTGTCCTGCAGCTATACACAAATATTTTGGCAGTTTTACCATTCTCCTGGCTTCTCTGTGACTTGAAAGCATGATCTGGCTCCCAGATACAAAACCAAGAAAACCCAACAAAAAAAAAATCTCAACTAACATTTTTAAAAGGTTGCCATATCACAGTTCACAAGACAGAAATTTCTGGTTGCTCAGGTTATTTCACATCCTTTCCTGATCAGTAATAAACAGAGGCCCAAGAACAGATTGGTCACCACATCCAATGCTAAACACACCTTTAAGTCTTTTAAAAGATGTCAGTCTCTTAAAATAGAACTAAATGCCAAGTATGTTGAAGCTTTTGTTACAATACACTTAATTTCTTTTCTTAAGCAAAAGAATGTGCAAGGATTTATGACACTGTGTGAAACTTTTTCCATGTATTCAATATAGTTATCTGTCGAATTACTGACCATACGTATTCTTCAATGTACGCTGACAGTTATTGTGTACCGAGAACAATTCACAGGCATCATCACAACATTAAAAGTAATTTAAATGCATTCAAGACTGGTAACAAATGAGTCTGAATTCATTTCTGCGTGAAGGGATTTCATGATCTTTAGCAAAGTACCATCCTAATATTTTTACAGTTTTAGCACCCATATATTCCACTAATTGATTTTCAATGAAGAATTATTTTTACCAGATATCAAGGAGTCCTCAGCACCCTTCCTCTTACATTCATCATGCTGTACATATGATAATCATTTACCCTTTATTGAATTAAATATGCTCTTCTACAAAGATGAAAACATGTTGACACAAGCGAAGAGCATAACAGTTCACCAGCTATGTGTATCTCTGCAGTCTGTGCACACCTGACTGCATTAGGTTTTTCTGTTTTCATTTTTAGGTCATGAGAATACTGTAATACTGTAATGAAACCACAATTCTGTCTGTGTTCTCTCACAGAGAAGTGCCTCGAATCATAAATATTTCAATTATTGTGTTTTAGGCTCTAGAAGACACTAGCCTCTGTCTTCTGTACACTCTTCTTCCCCTTTATCTTCAAAACAGCTCTGTCCCTCCTCTGCCACACCAAGGAAGTGATACTTCAATCTGGGGTAATTAAAGATCAACTTCCAATGCAACAACTAATAAATAAGTTTCCAAAGACACACATTGGAATTAACAAGACCTAATATTTAAAAAATAGGACTCTATGGCACTCAGTTGTGGCCAGCACCACCCGGCGTACCCCTGTGCCTGCCAGATCTCTGCCTGACCACGTGCGTAGCGCCAGCGCGCAAAAGGTTAACTACTTCTTCCCACAGATGAAGTGAGAAATTTATTTCATATATTAGGCATCAGATAAAAATCACACTGTTCTTTCTTCTGCAAACCCGAGCCCCCATCCTCAGAGCGGCTGCCCACCTCCCGGCAGCGCCGCCTGCCCCTTGGCTGGCTCCTGCCCAGCCACATGTTTTCTCTGACCTCTTTCCGCAGCGCTCCCCAGCTCTCCATCGTTGTGTGCTGTCCCGCTCCTTTCCAAAGCCCTTCGTGGCTTCCCACCGCCAACCCTCAAAATTTCCTCTGTATTATTTGTACGTGGAAAAACTTGACAAGTTTCTGATCTAACTTCCAAGTGGTTAAACGTCAACTACAGGTTTCATTCCGGAGGTATCGCCCACCGCTTGTTTTACTAGGTGGGTTACAACTCCAGGAGAACAACGTGCCTCCTCAACATTAACAGTGAGAGCTGCAAAAAGGGAAATCAACAACATGATTGAGAGTAACTTTTTCACAGGACGACTTAGCACTGACCAAATAGCAAACTTTAAACGGTGTTTAGGGATACTCACCTCTCAAATTTTTTTTCGCTGTTCCTGGGCAAATTCAAAATTACCAACTGATAGATCCTTAGCACAGCATTATGCCTGAAATAACTTGGCAACTCAGAGATTGTTTCTGCAACCACAACTTCCTTACTTTGAGGACTGAATTATCCAATTTAGTCCTGTTAGAGAAGCAACGCAATACACTACACTTGTACAGCCATTCTCCTTCCTTCCCTCAAAGGACAGATCGCCAAAATCACAGTGGTAATACCCACCAAGATCACACTGTTTTAACATATACGTGTTTCAAAAATGTAATTTGTCAAATTATGTCAAATACAAAAATTCAAATTACATCAAATACATAATTAATATTTTTAAAATATGTATCACGTTGGTTTAGGTTGAAATAAGGAAGATGGATAAATAAGTAACTCAGTATTTAAATTTACTTAGGAGAGAAATTCTCACCAAAGTTGCAAAACACATATCATGTTTTGAGAGAAAAAATAAATTCTTCTAATAGGATGGTGTACCTTCTTTCGACAAAACATCAATCTTAAAAGGTATAGGAAATTTTTCATTAAAATGTAAATACTTACCCAAAGAAACAATGTGCTTAGAAAAACCCAACAACTTCATAGTTATATATAACAACACACCACCTAGCCTCAAAATGCCACTCTTCAAATGAATTTCCAATTTTGGGCCCAATAGTAAAGAGTATCTCCCACTGGGACAAGGCTGGCACAGGCCCGCTGGAATCTCAGTCATCCTCCCAACATCCTGGAGGCAAACCAGCTGAAACAGGGCCGAGATCAGCAATTTAGAGACATTCTGAATTTGATGCAATTTGCAGCCGTGGTCTGATGCACAGCAGAGGTCCAGAGGACCAGCTCACTGAGCGAAGGATCTGCAGCATCTCTGTGGACCCTGCAAACACCAATGGGCTGGAAACTTCTCAAAGCAGAGACACCCCACCACCCACTTTCAGTACCTGCTGCCCACAGGAAGGAAGAAGAGTGAAGTCTCTTGGCAAACAACTCAGCTCCACAGATAAGCCAAAACCAGCCTGTGAAGCCCAAAGAGGCCTTGGGTTTTATGATGGAGATCTGCAATCACTCCTTCCACCCCAGAAGGGCCATCACAGGGCAGCGGGGGGAGTGGGCAGGGGCGGACCAGGAAGAAAACGTCCCTTCTGCACGTTGAACGAAGGTGCTGCCTGTCCCTTACACCACTCTGCCTGTCATTTCCTCGCACAGCCTGATCAATTAGAAAGTCATCTGCATCACCTCTACCCACTGCGAAGCTCTCTGCCACGCTTGGGGCACGTCGAGGGTCCAGCTCGCCATGTCCAAGGGAATCAGCTCTGCCCTCAGCAGCCAGCCTGACTAACATACATATTTAAATAAGAAACAAACGGCAGCGAAACCCTTTCCAGCTACAGACATGTGATTACTATTTGCAGGAAGAAGAAATAACTAACTAAACGGATAAAAAGTTAAGCCTACAATGTTCTTATTCCCCCTCCTGAACAACCTCTACAATTTCCTAAAAAGACTTGATAGTTAATAGTATAATACTAGGTGCTTAACATTTTAATTTAATTTTCCTTAGAACAGGAACTGAAATTGTGATATTAAACACAATTCCACACATAACTCACTCTTCAAACTTTACTTTCTAACACCATCCCAAACTACACTTTGGTGAACCGATAAACATCGTAGCAACTGTTCATTAAAGAGATTATTTTCAGCTACTTCAGTGATGACAGCATAGGCGAGCTATTGCTGGCACTTTTAAATCCAGCTTTCTGACATAAAACATGATCCTGCCTTTAAAACACAAACCTAGTAGAAATNNNNAAGGCAGAAAAGCCAAAACAGATGCAAATCTTGCATCAAAGGATAGATGCCTCTCATAATTTGCAGTAAACGTCTTGGAAGATTTCAAAAAGTAGTAAGTGTGATGAAACTAGTGAGAGCCTCAGAAAGAAGAAAAAAAGATGACCAGTGTTAAATGATACTTGTGGGATTGCTCCTTGTTTTTATGTCAATCTAGAAGTTTTGAAATTTTGGTTTAAAACCACCCTTGGACATTATTACAATAAGGTAAGTGTGCTCATTCTGTGAAAGAGCAAACGTGGAAGAAAACCTCCAAACAACTAACAATGATCTATGTAATAGGAATTTTAAGATTAACTTTAATTCAAGAAGTTAGTTTATTACAGCTAACCTTTTCTATAATTTCATCTTCTTTATTCAGTTTTTCTGGTGCCACTAATTTACATACACAATCAAGAAAGATCTCAAAACAGGACAGGGAACGGGAATCTAAATGACAAGTATTTCTTCTAACAAGGACTAGTTGAGAGGTATGCTACAGTGGTGGGGGGGGGAGGTAATTTGCATTACTTCTAGACCCACTAGCTGTCACAAAACTTAAAACGAGTAATCAGTTTGAGTGTACCAAATATTATTATTTTGCAACAAAGTTGATAGCATTTTTCAGTTTAACCGTGATTTGCAATTTTCTCCAGTTAAAATCATTCCATGGGTACTTCTCAGTGACCTATGTCCCAAATAATTTTCAATTCCTACGAGCAAGTGACCTCTTCACGATCTGACTCACAAAGAAAAAACACGATGACTCCCATGAACCATTCTTTTTCAACCACCATCAGAATTTAATTTCTCCAAAATAAACCTGGTAAAAATAGAAATGGAACAAAAGAGTACTCAGTGTTCAAGAAATATTAATTAATCACCCTATCAGAAAGATAGATAAATACCAGCCCTCACATTTTGATGATGAAAAACAAAGAGGTTAAGTGACACTTTCAATGACACATAGCAAAACACTGCCACAACACGGATCACATCTCAGAAGTTTTCTATTGTTTTCAGCCCACTAGCCTTGAATAACTCCTGTGCATGCAATGCTGAATCAGGTATATTCCTCAGAATATAAAAAGCTTATTCTAGCTCACGTAAATCAGTCCAGGAAGAAAAAAGCTTATGTTACAGTAATTTTTTTAAATACATTCGAGTCCGACAAGAACTTTTCTAAAAATGCACTGGAGTCTGACAGGAATGTTTCTAACCAAACACACCTTTAATCTTAAAATGTTAGTTCCAACACATTCTATTACAGAAAACATTTAAAAAATGTATAAGCAACAGATGATTACCAAAAAAAAAAAAAAAAACAGTCACTTCAAAAACATGTGAAATTCAACACCTGACTATTGTACAAACCCTAGCGCAGCTTTAAAATAGTAGCATTTGTTCACTAATTAAAATATCCTGCACATGATAGATTTCTTTTACTCTTCCTCACACTGGAAAAACTCTGATTTGGTTGTTCCCTATAGACACTCTGGTGATTTTACACAAATCTTCACTAAACAGAAAGCTACAAAACATTTAGGTTTTTTTCCTCTCTCGAACATTGTAACACTTCACAGTAGCAAAGATCTTGTGACAAAACCCACGAATCACTGAGGTTAAACTAAAAACAAAGAAATACCCAAATATTTATACAATTGATTCTCCTTAAGCTTCCTGGCAAGGTTACTGTTAAATCTTAAAGCCTACGCCAACAAGGCCTCACATGAAGCAGCGTATTTCAGGTACTATATATTAACAAAATAAATTAGAATGTCTAATTACATATCTTTTGTATGTCACTAAGTGACCCATCAATTGGCACAAGGTTACTGCATGTGTTTTGGAAATGCCGTATTTGAAACACTCTTTCCATTCCCTTAACTGTTGAGTAATCTACTGTTCTGAGTGGTTAAATGAACGATTTAAGTACACAAAAATGCTCCGGAACACTACCGTTTTGTAAGAACTACTTTAAAATAGCAAATTACTGCAAAATAGGGGTGTTTTCAATGTCCATATTTAACATGAACAAATTATTACAGTCAGGAAAAAAAATAAAAATAAATACTACTTTGAACACTAAAATCTATATCTCACTCAAAAGGGTTTAGTGTAGCATTAGAGAAACCGATTTAATAATTAATCATATTTTCTTTAGAGTAATATCACTAGCAGTAATGTTTTTCCTTAATGGTTTTAAATTACCTAGCACGGCGGGGAACAAAAAAAAAATTAAACCTGTCAAAATTTCTTAAAACTTTGTCTCCGACTTCTTTGTTGCCCCCACAAATTATCATGGGCATACAGACACTGTGCGTAACTTCCTAGCACCGCATTTGTAAGAAATTTTCCAAGGGCCTGATCCAAGCCCATTGAGTCAACGGAGCGATTCCTACCGCTGTCAGTGGAAAGAATCCCACTCGCTTAAGCGAGTTTTGGGGTAGGGGCTTTTATGCGGGGAAAAGACCAGAGGAAATCCCCTTTGGAAAGGGAACTTTTGTGTTTCTCTCTGTAAGAAAGTACGTAAACAAACACGGCTTCTTAAAAATCCAAGTGATTCCCAGGTAGAGATTACTGTGTGTTCTTCCGCCTGCAGCTCTGCACTCCGATGCTACTATAAATTCAGGGTGGTTACTCTTGAGATTATTTTTCCCCCGACAACACACCAGCAGCCCGCTTTCCGTCCGGACTGCTCTCCCAAGTTTTAAACGCGTCTTCTCCCGCCCGCACCTACTGCCCACCCGCAGCCCGGGCTGAAACCCCATCCTGGGACCTCACCACCGCCGAACTGCGGGGAAAGAGAGCAAAAAAACGCCCTTCACGCACCCTCTTTACCTTCGCCGGGCGAGCTCAGATGGGCGGCGAGCGGCTTTCCAGCGGGTCGGGGGAGGCCGAGGGCTGTGCTGCCCGCGCATCCCGCGCCCGGCGCCGCAGAGCGCGGAGCCAGAAGGCACCCACCCTCGCCCCTTCCTTCCCTTCCCTCCTCTCCCTGCCCTGGCATTCCCGGCTGGAAAAGCAAAGCCCCCGCACACCTCACAGCCGCGGGCTCGCCGCCTCTCCCCGCTCCTCCAAATTAAACTTTCAAAACTTTCCCAGGTCCCGCAGTCCTCCGGAATTTCAAGAGACAAATTCAAGGGAAGGCCCCCACGCACCAGCCACGGAGGCCGCCTCCGGAACTTCGCAGCTCTAACATCATTATTTATTAATCCTTGGTTTTAGGCTCTTTTTTTGTCTTTGGGGTGGGGGTGGGGGGTAAGGGAAAGGGGAGAGTGACGGGGGCGACGCTGTTCCCCGCGCAGCCCAAACAGCACCGGGAGGCCCCTCGGGGACCTCCGCGGCCCTGCGCTTCCCCGCCCACGCCAGAGAGGGCGCCCCGGGGCGGCAGGGCGCGGGG
>VYXH01002659.1:0-31955 GCA_013397275.1 Burhinus bistriatus
CCTGGCCTCCCCCGGGGGCTGACGCGACAGAGCCAGCTGTGCGGAGTGACCAGGGCTGCGGTGGGCAATGCTGGGGTCCCAAAGTGCTGTCGTGTTTGTGAAGCCCCCGTTGGGCAGCGACCCTCACCTGGGCGGGGGTCTGGTGTGTTACGCAGGACCGCAGCGTTGGCCCTTTGCACCGCCTGGGTTACAGTGGTGACATTAACCATACTCCCAAATGGCCGGCTGGCCTCATTTTGCCCAATCTGCTGTTACAGACAAATTCCATTATATTTGAAGCTAAATAGATTCCTCAATTCCTCATTTGGCATGCTTTTTTTTTTTTTCCCCCCCCTTACTTAAAACCCATTGCAGAGACTCAGCCCCGTGATGAGCCTGCAGTACGCTGTCCTAAAGCACACTTAGCATCAGCCTCTCGAAGTGCAAGGGAGCGTCGCAAGTCCATGCAGGTGACAGCGGGATCAGCGGTGTTAGCCAGCACTTGGGATCACTTGCCGATGTCCCCACTAGTCCGCCTGGAGTAGAGGTAACAGCACAAAGGCCAGGACACCTGCAGAACAGCTGGCATTTTCAGGGCGCTGCTGCAGTGACGTGAGAGAGCTTCCTTGATTTCTGGGTAGACTGAGCTTCAGTGCGAATGCGATCTCAGCTGGGGCATAACCATCCTCAGAATCAATTTCTCTTGCACTTACAAACTCTCCAGTAAACACAGTATTTACACTTGCTCCATTTCTTGGATCACCATACTGCTGGTAGGAGGCATCAGGCAAAGGTCATCGGTTTCCATGCAGCTCTTCTTTTTTGGTCTCTCTGGGCTTTGGTGTGAATCAAAAGAGCAGAAATCTTTTCTTTCCAGATGAAAACAGGTTCAACTGAAGAAGGTTTGTTAGGCATGCTCGGTAGCAGTGTAGGTTGGCTGTGTGAGTGGATTTCTGTTGGCTTCTTCCTGGGAAGGGAAATGTGATTTCTTTTTTTTTTTTTTTAAGAAGTTTTAGTATCGTTTACCTTTCAGCCTAATCTGGGTGTTAAATGGCATAAACTGGGAATTTACTATGTGACCCCATTGGTTGCATATCATTTAATAAAGCCTTTTTAGCACAGGTGACTGATGTGTCCGTAGAGTGGGTGGGAAGAAGCGTGCATTAATGCTGTTGACCTGGCTTATTGGTAGTGAATTACAACGCTTCTCCCATGTTTAAATACACGCTCAGCAAACGCGGCTGTGGGAACTGGCTTGGCGTGTTAGCTCTGGCTGGGTGAGACTCCTGCAGCCAAGGCGGAGGGGATGCAGCGGTGAAAGAGGCCCTTCCCCTGATGGGCTGCATCCCGATGGGGTGTGCTTCCCTTGCTGGGGGTGGTGGGAATGGATGCAGTGCGAGCGGTGACTCAGTGGCAGACTCAGCGCCCACCCCTCCCCCCCTTCCCCGGCACCGCAGGCGTGGGGTTGATTCAGACTCCTTGCGGGCTGGCTGTCGCACGCCGGCAGCCTTGCTCTTGCCGGATTCACGCCGAATGCCAAGTGGGGATGGTGGAGTCAGCAGAGCTGACTTGGTGCAGAGCTCAGGTCGGGGGAGAGCTCCTCAGCAGCCGGTGGGACACAGGCACCCCAAGGCATCTGCCTCTGCTTCGGGGCCATCCTACGTTGAGGCTGGTGCACAGTTGGGTAGCGCGCACCGGCTGACCTCCTGCTGCAGGTGAGCTTTGGTCAGCGAGCTTCATCCAATGTATGGAAGGGGCTGCACTGTCTCTAGAGCTGCGTTTCAGCTCTTCCTGAGAGCAGCTGGGTTTCCCACTCGGTTGCTGCGAGACCCTTTGGCAGTCCCGCATGCGCTATGGGTTACGTACCCTCTAAAAATCAATCTGCCATCGGGAAACTGGCAATCAGATCGTCTGCTGGAATGCAGCCATGAAATAATCCTAGGCCACCGATGCTGCACTGGCTTTCCCCAACAGCTGGCCTTTAATGATTGCTTCCAAAAGGTCAGGAAAGCCATCAGAAGCTCCAATTAGCTGTGACTGGCCTGGGGGACAGAGTGATACAGATGCTTTTTGAATAGGACGAAGGACTGAGCAAGGAGAAAACATTTTTCCCAGTCACTTCTCCTCTGTTAATGCCACCTCACTGCCATCCGGCTGTGCTTTGCCCTTCTGCTGAAGTCCATCAAGCACCAAGAGCGGGGTTTCAGCTGGGTCAGTGTGCTGTGGAGAATCAGGCCTCTCCTCTTCCCCCTCAATGGTAGCCCACCATCACAGCACCTTCCTTTGGGGGCAGGGAGCTTTGCAGAGAAAGGACCCCCAGTCCTCACATCTGCCTATCACCTATTCCTTCGCCTTCCACGCCCACCCTTCTTCAGACCAGGCTCCCTTTTTCTACAGCCTTTGCCTTTGCCATGCATACACC
The DNA here is from genome assembly GCA_013397275.1 of Burhinus bistriatus. Lineage (NCBI taxonomy): Eukaryota > Metazoa > Chordata > Aves > Charadriiformes > Burhinidae > Burhinus > Burhinus bistriatus. The sequence goes on from VYXH01002659.1 coordinate 2,402, forward strand.
AGTGCCTCCCAGGAAATACAGCTTCCCTGCCCTTGGTGCCCTTCCTCCTCCTGCTTCGTGCTGGCAGATGCCCTGCCACTGCCATCTCCGCGCTTTCCTGACTCTCACTCTGAAATGGTTACTCTCTTCTCAGACCTGCTTCAAGTGCATTTGAAGAAGTCTTTGCTGACACATTTGCTGCAGTGCAGCGTGAATCATTTTGTTCCTCTCCTCTAGTTCTCGGCATTTCACAGATCTCCTCTCTTCCCCCTTTTGCAGGTTCCTTTGCAGGCCCTTCCTCAGATGTCTTCTGGAGAGGGAAGGACCAGGGGGAGGAACACTAGCAAAGCCAGGTACGAAGCTTTCAGGGAGAGGGGCTTACGCTGGCTGAGACAACACAAACTGGGAGGGTAGAGGAGAAGGGAGCAGCCTGGTGCAGGGGAAGAACGTAAGACGTTTTATCTGGGAAGCACCATCTGGCTCACACCCTTCACAAAGGAGGAGCTGTTTGGGATCAAAGCGCTGTTTGGCTGAGGGATGTTGTGGCACAAGTTACTGCATGGCAGTTGGCTTCTGTGCGGGATGTTATCACGGGATCCTTTTGACTCTGCTGTGGTGCAAGGCCACCTTTGCCCTGAGGCATCCTCTTGGTCTTGCAGGAAGCTGTCCTCACCTCTGACATTGCCACCCATCCATCTCCCTCATGCTTCTTTTAGGTGTCCTGCAGTCCTTAACTGCCCAGCTGTGCGCTGCAGCCCTGTTATGTCCAGTTAACCCCAGTAAGGATCAGCATGGGTCTGTGGGAGATGCTCACCAAGCCTGAGCGCTCCTGTTGAACCCAGAACTCAAGAGGCAGACTCCTTCCTAGTGTCTTCTCTGCCTCTTTCAGCCTGGTGGGGCTGCTAAGGGAACCATTAGGAGTTCCAGGCAATAACCATACATGTGGGATCCTGATGGCTGAGAGCACTGGTCCTGAGTTTGGGTTAGGAAACAGCAAATGGGAAACTTTGGTCTGGGAAAGCTCTGTGGAGCTAGTAGGACTGGGCATCCTGCCTTCTGCTCCAGGCTGGTTCTTTTAGCTCACACCTGCTTAGGCTCAATGTAGTCTGAACAGATTTGACCCATCTCACCAGTTAATGGATGTTTGGAAGGAGTTCAGCTAGAGAGCAATTGGGAAAAGCAGAAAAAAAACCAAACAAAAACTGACTACGCTTATAATGTATTCATCTGTAAAGTGTCTGTCTTTAAAGAGTCGTAAGAACAGGTATGCTGGATCAACCTAGGGTATGGTCTGGCCCAGTATCCTATCTCTGACAGTGGCTAGAAGCAGATGCCTGGGAAAGTGTAGAAAAAACAATGTAAGTACATGTGTTTCTTTCCTCCAGCACTCTCCCCGCCTTCAGCTGTGTTCAACTCGCAGAGCCAGGTGTGGTTTCTGTGTGCTGAATCATTCTCAGGGGGTTTCTCTTCCATAAACTTGTCCTGGAACCTGCACAGACTCTCAGCATCCACAACATACCGTGGCAAGGTATTCCCCAGTTCAACTGCAGACAGCGTGAAGAACCGTTGTTTTCCTTTGCTTTAAACCCAGCTCCTGCCAGCTTTGCCTATTTCTGTTATTGGAAAAGACAGTAAACAATCAGTTCCTGTCCATCCTCTTCAACACCACTCTGAATTAACACCATGTTATTATCTGCTTATTACACATGGTACCTAGAGACCTCTTTGTACGGGGCAGTGTAAAGATAAGGCTGAGTAATAGTTGTTTTGCTGCAGCGCTTCCAGTCCCAGCAGAGGAGGCAGGCAAAGGGCAGGGGCCAGGTGCATTACAGGAGAGCAGCGTGAGCACGGCATTCTCACCGCTGGCCTCTTTCTGAAGTTGCCTTTTTATTTCGCAGGTAGCCCAGCTGGAAAACGTGGCAGTGACTGCTTCTCTCAAGCGATTTTCCTCTAGCTTCTCCTGAAGGAGAAGTGGGTTCTGAGCAGGATGCAGCAACCAGCTGCTCACTGGCTGTGTCCATCCCGGACCAGCCTCGCTGCTGACTCGTACTACACACACCGCCTCATTGAGGATCCCGAGTGGTCCCTCGCCACTGTCCCCCACCTCACTGAGCTCTGCCTCCAGCACATTGTTGACAATTTTGAAAGTAAGTGGGAGCGCGTTTCCCCCGGACACATGGAGGGACGGTGTCAGTCCCAGGGAGCAGAGGGTCAACAAGGAGGCAGACAGATGCATCTGAAAGGCAGAGTGTGGTACCCAGCCCTGCCAAAGGACCAGATGGGGAGAAATATCCCCTCAGGCAGCTAGTTAAACAAACTGTTTAGTTGCTAAGTATGTACTTGTACGCTCCAGGGATGGCTCTGTAGTCCTCTGGGCTGTGATCCAGGATGTGACTCTGCCCTAACCTTGTCCTATCATTTCTCCTTCCTTCTGTGATCTGCTGGACTCACTTACCTCAACCCTGGCCAGGGCTGTGGAGTTGATGTTTCCTTCTCTTGGTTCATGTATGCATTATGGTAGCACTCAAGGATGGAGCCCCGTTGTGCTGAGTGCTGTACAAAGAGATGGAGAATTGCTCCCTCGTCAGAGGAGATACCGTCTCAGAACATGTATTGTACTCACAGTCTCAGGCCTTTTCCACAGCTTTTGGTGGTGATGTGACAAGTTATAGAATCACAGAATCATAGAATGGTTTGGGTTGGATGGGACCTTAAAGATCATCTTGTTCTCATCCCCCTGCCATAGGCAGGGACACCTCCCACTAGACCTGGTTGCTCAAAGCCCCATCCAACCTGGTCTTGAACACTTCCAGAGATGAAGCATCCACAGTTTCTCTGTGCAACCCATTCCAGTGTCTCACCAAGCAGGGGATATGCTTTTGAAGCAAGTGAACTGATGAAGCATAGCAAGACAGAAAAAGCATGTCCTACCTGGGAACTGACTGGCAGGGGGGTCTTTTTGGCTGACTCAGTGGAGTGGCAGCAAAGACTATGTCCACATTGGGACTGTAAGACAATACAGAGGAGCTCAGTGCTGCCTTATGCCAGGAGCTGATGGGACCTGGGGGTCTGAGCTGGGAGAGTCTCACAGTCCTATCAGCCTGATCAGTCAGTCTGATGCCAAACGGATTGGACCTACTTTGGGTTCACTTTGGTTTTATACCAGTGTGCTTGGTGTCTTGGGGACCCTCATGCCATTACCTGAGCTGTGCAGCTGCATCCGGCCCACTGCTCTGGCCTGAGTGAGCGGGAGTGAAGCTAGCCTGGTTCTGCCCATACATGTCCTACCTCTGCTTGCACTGTGGGACTTTGCAGAGAAGGTCACTGCAGTGCCAGCTGTAGGACAGTGGAGAGGAGACTCCAGGAAGAGGCTGTGGTAAAACTCTGGGTGTCCTTAGGAAGGAAATGCCACAGAGACAGAGGAAATACAAAGCTAACCCCACTTTGTATCTCAAAATCTGATTTCCCATGTGCAGATAGGTCTCTCCCCTGATGATTTCTGTTACTCAGCACTACCGTGTACGTGTCATTGAGCATTCGTTGTGTGAGTACACATAGCTTTTCTGTGGCATTTCTTACCACAAAGAACTTCCACCAGACAGAAGCCAGCTGAGACTTAGGACAAGCGTCAGGAAAGAGGCCGAGGGGAGAAAGCTTGTGAGAAAAGAGAACTTTTATTTAAACAAGTTGGACGTAAAGGCTAAGAGTGTGTCTTAGTGGAAAGGAACAGGAATCAGTTTGGGGTAAGACAGACACATGAGTTAAGATAAAAAGGCACAAGGACTTGCATGAAGAGCACACAGACAGTTGTTCTCAAGTACTGTCTTTCGATACGCTTAGAAACCAAAGAGAGAAAGTTCAACAAACAACAAGCCAAGCTCTCCCATCGCTGCAAGGCTGAATTAGCTCTCTTGGGAGCAGAAGTCCTGCTCTGAATATAAACTGCATTCAAACTAAATTTAAACTGGGAGCTGTTTCTGATACAACTCCCAAATATTATGGGAGTAAACCCAATTACGCTGATGTTTTATTGTGAAAGTTAGAAATCCTACACGGAAATGTGGGAGATGAATCCTACACATTTTCTGCCAGCTTAGCTCCCTGCAACAGCTGCTGGCAACTGAGAAGAGAGCCAGTATCAGCAGAGGGGAGGGCATGGCCACACAGCTGAGGGCCTGGGCAGAACCATAGTTCATACAGCACAGACCAACTTCTCCTCCTCTTCATCCCCTCCAGAGAACCCTATTTTGGACCGCCTTCTGCCTAAGCACCAAAGGAAGGTGCTGGACAGGCTCTCCACTGGCCTTCCACTTGCTGTGACTGCCAATCTAATAAGCGATGAGGAATACTGGAAGAGGTGCTGCACTGAGCGCTGGCAAGTCTGTGACATCTCCAACTATGGAGACAGCTGGAAACGGATGTTCTTCGAACGTCACCTGGAGAACATCCTGAAACGTTTCATCCCTAACACCACAGACCCCAACCACGTCCTAGATCTCATCCCGATCTGCAAAGACTACGTGCAGAAACTGGAGGTTGATCAGTTCCTGCCACCGGTGAAGGTGGATCAAAAGGAGGAGAGGGATGACCTCTCTGATACAGGGAGTGATTTTGGGCTTGGTGAGGTCTTTGTGCATCACTACGACCTGGGAGTCCTCATTACTGCTCTTCCTCACCTTGAAGAGCTTCATCTCACCTATGGCGTGAAGGACTGCGGCATGAACTTCGAGTGGAACCTCTTTAACTTCACCTACCAAGACTGCTGCAACCTGGCTGTCGCTGTGAAGATGTGCCACAACTTGAAAGTAACATGTCCCAAACTGAACCTTTCTTCCTCAGCTAGATCTTCAAATTGCCTGGGGGTGGAAACCCAGGGACCAGTTTTGCTTGCTGGCAGCAGCAGCACCCTTCCCTTTGCAAGTTGCAGTCTGGCAGAGTGCAGAGATGTTAACTCGCTGGCCTAGCGCTGAGTATCTTGCTCTGCATATGTCCTTGTTAGAACAGGTTGTCAGAGGGTCGGTGAGAAAAATACTTGCTCCCACAAAACATGTTCCCTGCAACCCAAGAGAAAGCAACACTCCTATTTTAACTCCTTGCATAGTTCTGGAGGGAGGAGAGGAGGAGCCTGGAGAGAGGTTTTCCTTAAGGACAGTTCTTGGTGGTTATGCTCAGTAAATATATATCAACATGCTCCAGAGCAGCAAAGACCTCCAAGAGCACAGGGAAATAGTCATGTTTGCCTTAGAGTGATGAGGCTTTTTCTTTATGGGTGCTAACACAACCTTCAGTTCTGTGGCGACTGCAGTGCAGATACTCAGCCCCTCCAAATTGTCAGCGGGCATTGCTAGCCACAGCGCAGGCAGAGGCAGCTGGCTGAATGCTTTCCCCACACACTGGCGTGCTTTGGGAAATATTTGTCTGCTTGGCTTCCAGAAGAGAAATTACCTCTCCTGTGGCTATTGAGATGCCCTGGCCACACAGGGCATTGCCCTTCACAGAGAGCACCGTGGTTACCACCAGTGCACATGTTCATTCAGACAGTGTTTGACTGTGATCTGGGGTGAGTTCTGCTGTTACCCTCTGCAGAGGTTTGGGCAGCTTTATCTCATTTTAATTTAGCCCCCTGTGTCAGAGATCATGTGGAGTCAGAGGAGAGGAACGGGGGTTTCCAGGAGATGAACCATCTCTCCCTAGAATAGGCATGGGACATCTCTCTAGAATAGCCATGGCCTGCCTGCTGGAAGTATCTGCCCACTATAAAAGCGACTACTTGAGCCTACTGGCTAAAGCTGTCTGAAGTGAAGGGAGATGAAACTCGTCTGGTGGGCCATGGGCTTAACTCTCTTGCGGTCTGGCTGTTTCAGGGTGCCTGTCCTTTATCCCCACAGGTTTTCAAGCTGACGCGCAGCAAAGTGGATGATGAGAAGACCAGGCTGCTGGTCGATAACCTGCTGGATCACCCCTGCTTGGTGGAGCTGAACTTGTCCCACAATCTCATCAGGGACAAGGGGGCACAAGCTGTTGGCAAGTTAATCAACCGCAGCAAATTAGAAATCCTCGATCTCTGTAACAACCAGATCCGTCACCTGGGGGCTCAGGCTCTTTCTCAAGCCCTGGCTGAGAACTCCACCCTGACCTCCCTGAATCTGCGCCTCAACTGTGTCGAGGACGAAGGTGGGGAGGCAATTGGCCATGCCCTGCTGACCAACACCACCCTGAAGTCCATCCATCTGGGAAGTAATAACCTGTCAGAGCCAACCGCCAAGCTTTTCTCCCAGGTCCTGGCTCAGAACACCACCCTGACGAGTATCAACTTCTCATGCAACCACCTGGGGCTGGTAAGAGAAACCCCTTCTCCCTGGGGTAAGAGAAACCCCTCTCCCTTTGTGAGCCTGCGTGGTGGCCTAGCAAAGCAGATGCTGAGCCTGCCCTGGCTCAAAGCTGCAGAGGCAAATGCGTCCCTCACTTTGCAGTCTTGCTGCGATAACAATCAGTTGCGAGCAAGGAAGACTCTAGCGGACGGCAGGAAGGAGAAGGACATCTTCTGTGCACGCACACGCATTTATCTCACTCGTTACATCTAGCTCCGTTCACAGGGCTGAATCTGGCTTCCAGGCTTTGGGCTTTTGGGCAGAGAGGGATTTTCCCCCCAGAAAACTTAAAACCAGGGAGTATGTCTGGGAAAAAATCACAGCCGCTTCACACATGTGGGAGTAGATAATAAAGATAGGCGGCATGAGACGAGGGCCTTACGCATATCCTCTGTGCTGTGGATCTGCTGTGCCATCTGTCATTCAGCAGCACACAGATAGTGTCACCCTTCCCGGAATGTCTCCTGTCCATCACATGCTCAGGGAAGACTGTTAGAAAATCGGCTTGGTTGCTGAGCTCCTTTAACGCACCCTGCAGCTCTGGAGCGGTGTGGTAGGTCAAAAGTGTCACGTCTGGGTGCTTGTCAGTGGCTCCTGAACCACAGGCGTACATTTGCTAGACAGAGGGGCATCCACAGACCTTACTGCATCCCTAAGAGCTGCAGTATGCAACATGCCCACAAACCAGGCCGCTTCTTTTCTGCTGATTAAAAAGAGCTTTAGAAATCTGAAACTAGACAGCCAAATGCAATCATGCTGGCTTTTAAACTTTCTGTGCTGCCTCAATTTTTCTCACTGTCACAATAAAGAGACAGCAAGACCAGCTGTCCCTGCTGGCAGGAATATTGGCATCAATGTGTTTGACAACGGTTTTAAAAGGATTTGATGGCAGAAAACCTTTTGTGATTTCTGAGTTTTATGATCCTGGACGTGGAAAACCATTTGAGTTTAATGATACAAGGGGGCAAAGGTTGGAAAGGAGAGAAGGATTTTTGCTTAGTAAATAATAATCTCTTTGCTTAGCATCTTCCTTCTAATGAGCTCTCCTGATACCCATTTGTGAAGCTCCACAGCAGCCCAACAAGTGGGCTGGTGGTATTATCTTTGGGGAAATGGGTGTCTTTGCTAGACAGTCATCAAATTCTGACCTCTGTACCCCATTAAAAAGAGACTCCTTCCTGGTCCTCTTTGCTCTGTCTTTTTTGGCAAAAGATCTAAGAGGCAGGGTGCTGGGATGAGGGGACCAGCTGGATGGAGGAGATGGGGGCAGGAGGTGTATTTGGTACCTGAAAGAGAATGGTTGTAGGGGAAAAAGAAGTCAAATTGTCACATGCCTAAAGACAGTGCTTCAGTTAAGGGAGGGAAATGCCCCAAAGTGAGTTGCCTCCCTAAGGCTATCTAGATCGCATTTTCTGTCCCATGCAGGCTGGACTTCAGTTGCGTGAAATGTTCCCCCCAGGAAAGCCAACCTAGCCTCGGAAATGGCATCCCGGCAGGAGACTGCCAGCAGTGGGGTTCTCACCACTGCTGAGACGAGGAGCAGCACACCTAATCACACTGCCCTTTGTCCCCAGCCAGCAGTGAGCTGGGGACTGGGGGACAAGGGAGAGCAGAGACTCCTCTCAGGTTATCATCGCCAGCCATGCTATTAACCAGCCTGAGCTTGAGGACTCCTGACACGGTACCCAGAGGGAGTCATTAGCATGTGTCATATCGCTGAGTGCTGCATAAGGTTACACTCCTTCCCTGTACTTCTGTGAGCAACGTTTCGGGCTTGTGCAAAGGCCTTTGTCACTTTTGGCACTATCTCATGGGCTCCCCATCACCAGCAGCAGGGAAGCGCAGGAGAAGTTGCCCTGGGGAGGAGGAAAGGGAGGAATACACTTCACTTTTGGATCTCCGCCTCTAACCCCCTCTTCTCACCCATTTGCAGGATGGTGGGAAGCAGCTGCTCGATGGGCTGGTGAATAACAAAACTTTGACCGAGTTTGACCTCCGCCTGGCAGAGGTGGGCCAGGAGACCGAATACCTCATTCAGCAAATTGTGTGGGCCAACCGGGAAGCAGCGAGGCTGGGGTCTCTGCGACACCCCCCCGCCACGCTCCTCTGAAGAAAACGCTCCAGAGAGCAACGAGCTTTGCAGGTGCAGTGTTGGAGATACTTTATTTCAGAGGCTCGTTTTCATTTGTATTCCTGAGAAACACTCAACTTGTGGCCGCCACAGCAGCAGCCATTCCCAGATCTCCATCATCCAACCTACGAATTCACACGAGACAGACGTTAGACCTCATGGGACTGTAGCAGCGTTGCAGAAGCAAATTGCCTCTTGAGCTCTCTCTCTCTCACTGTACCTGAGACTAAATCTTACATGCTTCGGCAGTAAGCTTAGTTCAGGCAACTGGATGTTGTTCCACCTGTAAAACAGCTGAGGTGAAGTCTCCACCATCTAAACGGTCTAGTCCAGACCTAACCTTCAGGGAAAACAGCTATTTTTGGCTTTTTCCTGAGGAGGATGTGAGATGCATGAGATAGATAGAGGGAATGTTGTTTCTAGTTCCTCAGCAGCTTTTTCTGGCTATTGCTCTGCTCAAGGATTTATTCATTTTTATAGCAAAACCTGTCTGGAGTCTCACATATGGGTGGTGAAAAGTGAAAAAAAAATAAATTCAATAAATGATAGGTCTCTCCACCAGTTTCCTGCTTTGGGTTGCTATGCCACTGATCAGTGCTAGCCTGCTTTGCAAACAGGCAAGTTCTTTACAACTAGATGCTCACCTTCACCAGTAAAGCTCTTCTGTGCAAACTGGTCAAAAAAAAAAATCTGTGTTTCACATAACTTCAAGCTAGAGGGGTTCCTGCAGGACTGCTGGCCCACACATCCCACGGGGCTGAAAATGGAGCAGCTTCCTTGGGCCTGGAGGAAAACGGAGCAGCTTCCTTCTGTCCCACAGGCTGTGGCCACCTGAAGACAGGACAGGGCATGTACCCGATTGCCTCGGTCCTTTGGCCCCCCCTCCTCAGGAGAGGTCAGCAGGGAATTAAGCAAGCGAGCTGACCTCCCTCCCCTCCCACCCTCTGAGCAACGCAGGGGCTTCACCTGTCTCCCAGCCCTGCCCGGCACCAGCCCTCACAGACCCACCACTGGCAGCCACCTCAGTGAATCATCTGAAACTTTTATTACACCGATTTGGTTTACAATCTTTGTACTTTGATATTTCCAACAAAAAAGGCAACATTGTGATATACTGTTTGTACATATATAGAGAGACAGACAGAGCTAGATCATATTGACAGAGTTGAAAAGTAAAAACTGTTTCCCAGTGCTCACAAAAGAATTTGTTCGCCACATACCCGCTTCTGCCTTGCTCTGCCTGATGGATATAGACACCTGCGGTGCCACCGGCCCCTGGTCGACAGGACCTTTACCTGCGCTGTGTCACCCCCTTATAGATCAGAAAGGATGGAGTGCGAGGCTGTCCCTGGCGGCAGTGGCCGCATGAGAGGTGCCAACAGGGCTCAGCCCCAAGCCCTCGCAGGTCTGTGTAGCTCCCTTCCCAACTATTTACGGATGCTCCAGGGGCTACGTCCACCAGAAAATCTAACCGGTGGTAGCAGCTGTGAAACCTGCCCACCCAGGTGTCTCCCACTACTTGTTTCCCATCCTCGAGACCGAGGTATTGAATAGATTTATTTCTTTTTATTTGCATTTACAAAATATTTCCACTGAATGACACACCTGAATGAGATGAGAACTCGTGTTCAGAAACAGCAGAAAAGACCCAGATCAGCATCAGGCTGATGGAAGGAACAGCTCCAGCGGCAAGGGTGGCACGGAGGCTTAATGGAGGTGGCTTGGTCCTGGGCAAGCCTGCCTGTAGCTCCAAGTACAGGGCCGCGTCTGGTCAGCCAGTTGTGCAATGAAAGCTCATGCTGGGAGGGCAGCGATGAGATCCCTCAGACATGCTAGCAGACACACGAGGAGGAACCAGCCGCCAAAGCCAGTGAGGAACAGGGATGGAAAGAAAAGGGCCTGGGAAAATGTATCATCCCCAAAACAACTGTTGACTTGCTTTCCAGCTCAAGGCTCCTTTTCCTGCAAATGGCCAAGACTGTTAACACCTCCTGAGCACCCTCCAAACGCACTCCTGGGCTGCCAAACATGGGAACGCCTGGACAGGTAGCTGCTGCCTGAAGAACTCTTTGCCTTCCATCCCATCACTCTCTTGGCCAAAGAGCAAAGCCCAAACCAAGCAGCCTGCACCACTCGCTCACACCCAAGACCAACTACCTGCCTGTTTGCAAGGGTTCGAACCATTTCAAACGCTGCACAAGTTGGTAAAGATGAAAGCCCTGACAGCAACAGCAGATTGTCTTAGTGTGAACACTCCCATCATTGATGGGTCGCTTGTCACCTACAGGTCCAGTTACCGAGACGTGGGACTGCCTTGCAGAGCTGTCACTATCAGGTCACTGTGCTGGGAAGGCCACGTGCCAGCACAGGGCCAGTACAGACCCCTTAGCTCTCCCGTGAGATCCATACCCAAGGGGTACCGTGGGGCTTTGAGGAGGGGGGTCAGCTGTGGGAACAACCTCCGGCACCTTGCCTGGGAGCTGGTGTCCCCTCCCGCCGCCATCTGCTGACGCAGCGTGAGCAGCACTGGGTGGCACTCAGCAGCAGAGGGACTCCCGCCAAACTGGGAGCATCCCCCCACCCGTGGGTCTGTGCCAGAGTGATGGAGGGGGAGACAGGGAGGTGTCGGGGTAGTAAAGGTGGGGGAATGACACATGGGCTTTCACTTCAACTATGGCAGCGGGCACCCCATTGGGCCGGAGCAGGAGTCCCCAGCTGGCTCCCTCCCGCAGCAGATGGCAAGCCCTGCTTCTGCTGCTCTGAGCACAGTGCCTGCGACGGCAGGAGCCAGTGGCCAGCTTCCCAAGCCTGGCAACTTCTGTTCACAGCGACTCCGGCATCGATTTGCAAGGTGTCACGCTGGCATATGTCGTAAACAGGATGACAGGTTGATTTCGAGCACCAACTGGGGGTGGAGGAGCAGGCTGCGGTGGGGATGGGCAGAGGCTGTGCATGGAAATGGGTGTTGGGTTCAGCCTCACGTTATGCCGATGGGGCTGGATTGTCCACACTGAGCTTCTGTCCCTGCCTGCCAGGTACCTGCTGGCCCTCTGCACAGCCAGCCGAGGTGCTGGTGGCCAGGGTTCAACAGCAGGGGGGAAATGGGGGGACCTGCATGTTGCCCTTGGGACAGCCTAGTAGAGCCGTGTCTCTGGAGAGGGTGAAGGCTTGGGCTGGGGCAGCCTCGGAGCTTTTCCAGGTCACCTCTTATAGGTGCAAACTATGAAACTGAACTGGGGAGTAAACAGCATGTTTGCAAAACACAGCCCTGAGCACTACTGGCCTGAAACACGCACGGTGCAGGCAATGGCCCTGCACCCCAGACAACTGACACAAGCTCTCCTCATTGCTGGGGACCCGCTGCTTTACCCCGTCAGCACCTACACCACCTGTGTGCAGCAGCCTCCCTCCAAAGCCCCTCACCAGCTACCCTGGCTGGGGCCCACGCACCACCCTGCTGACAGGGCACTTTTGGCTAACCTAGACCTTCTCCTGCTTCTCCTTTCGGTCACAGTGAAGAGGGATGAAGCCTGAGCTCAGGCAGCTGGGAAGCCGGGGAGCAGCGCAGAGACAAGCCCTGCATCGGCTTCCCTAGGCGGAGGGGATGGCTCAGAAATGAAGCAGTTCCTCCTCCCTACAGGCTGTGCCTGAAATAGCCGAGCCTGTCAGATCCCCATCCCTGGCCGTGATGGATTAGCCTCTCCAAGGCACAAGGCAATTTATTCATTAGTGACATTTACACCTTGTGGCTGCATTACCCATTGTGGTTTTGTGACACGTGCTCGAGCTGTCACTGCTGGGCTTGGAGGCAACATCGCTGCTCGGATGAAGCAGCAAGGCTTGGCCTGGGCACCTCAGCTTGGAAATACCTCCTGCCTGTCTCCTCGGCCAGAGCATGCACAGCCTGCTTGGAAAGACTGCTTTGCTCCCAGGCTTCTCCATCAAATGCCCAGCTCCCTCTTTTCCCCCGCCACCCGCCGTCTTGCATCCTGTCTCCCGCAAAAACCACTGCATCTGCAAAGCCTTTTACAGCTGTTCTCATACAGCTCCTCCTCTCCTCATGTCTTGCTGAGCATTTACACCCTACTCTGCCCTCCTCAGCTAGCTCCTCCATTAGCTGCACCTTGTTCAGCCCACAGCAAAGCTGCCCTCGGTCCCAGCGGAGAAGCACAGAGCCCATGTTCGGGAGACCCCTCTGCTTTCATTGCAATGCTGTCCCTTCGTCCCACGCTGCCGCAACAGCTGACTTGCCTCTCCTCCCCAGGGACAGCACCAGGGCTCTGGAGATCAGGACCACCAAAATGTCAAGGGCTTCTGCTTTCTACCTTCAGTCTGTTGAACTTACACTGCCTACAAAGGCTCAGAGAAGTGCTGTGAAATACCCTGGGAAAGCATGAAGTGACGCAAAAGTGAGGCCAGGATGTGCGGCACTGCTCTCCAGTCTGTGCTGTCTCTCCACCAAGCAAGCATGAGGCACGCCAGGGCAGGGAGCGTTGTTGGAAGGCCGTGCGCAGGCAAACCAGGGGGTTATGGTGAGGTCTGACCACCAGCACGTCTGAGGTCATCACGCGTCCACTGGTGTTTTGTGGCTGGCCCATGGCCCCTCTAGCAGGGAGAGGACCACAAAGATGCAAACGCATGGCCTCGGAGGAGTTCAGGGGAGGGGGGTGCTTCGGTTAGCTCAGAGGAATAACAGCTTGCACATCGCATTTGGGGAGGGTAAAAAGAGCTGGAGAGTGTTGGCCAGGGAGCAGATCCAGCAGCTCTCCCATTTCAGGCAGCCAGCAAGGGATTAGCTTGGTCTCAAACACAGCTTGCTCCGTGCTTTTACCCCTGCTACCTGCCACTCGCTGCAGCAAATGTGACACTTCTCACCACCTCCTATCAAAAACCAGGTCAGGAGTTTCCTCTCATGAGGAACAAGCAATGTTCTGTCACCCTGCAAAGCCCTCGCTGCGAGGACGGCTGGGCGACACCAGACCAACGCCACAAACACACCAACCCTCTGCAGCGCCGCAGGTCCTGGCACGCAGAAGCATGCCCTGCCACGCACACACGCTTGGGTGGACGGCCAGGTCACACACCTCCAGGGGCAGACGAAGACTTTAAAACTCCAGCCTCCATTCCCAATCAGCCTACCCCCCTGCAAAGCCACAAGGCCACCATCCCAATCTTTCTTGAGCGCTTTTTTTCCACCAGCACTGCGCATTTCTAACAGAGCTGGCTGAAGCGGAGTGTTTAAACCTACCCCATCATCAAAAATTAAATTTTTTAAGCAAGGAACAGCAACCTGACACACTCCTCACAACTGTTAAGCGCTTTTAGTCTCGTTTCAGTTTGAAAAAGCCGTTGGCATTTTCAAAGTGAAATCCTGTTACTTCGGGATCTAGTTGTCACGTCTTTATTCCCAGCTGGCTGAACGGTGCTGTGCACGCTGCATTGTCAGATGCTCCATTACTTTCCTTTCCCTTTGCTCGGCCCCCGGGGACAGGGTCTGGGAGGGCAGGGGCAGCACAAACAGAGCCAGAAGTTGGTACTTCTGGCTGGGCTGAGCAGGAGGTGACGTCTGCTTTCAGCTGATCCTCTCTCTGCACCTGCTTCTGGAGAGGCATATAGACTCAGGCTCAGGTTTTTCCAAACATTTTCACCCTGACCAGTTCGTGGGCTGCCATCCAAAGTCCAAATTCATGGCACGGCAGCTGACGGCGCTGCTAATGGACATTGGGACCATGGGACTGATACAAAATACTAAGTCATCTCACCACATTCTAGCTAGGCTTTTTCTTTCACTAATGTGAGTAGCTAAGATTGCAGAAGCAGCTTGTGCTAATGGAGAGTGAAAGAACCTCGTGTGTCTGTGTGTGAAGTACTTTGCTCTACAAAGTCTGCTAAATTATAATCACAGTAGGTGATCCATCCATTCCCAAAGTTTGAAGGACTGGGGAGGGTTCAGGATGGGCACCAATTTCTCATGAGCTTCATTTCCCCAAATGAATTTTACAAAAACCAAACGAATAAACAAAAAGCCCCAACAAAATGTCTTCCTTGGGAGGAAGGGAGGAATAAAACCCACTCAGCTTTCCAGCAGCCGCTGTGCTTATTCTCAGTGCTGGATGGCCACGTCGCACGTTGCAATGGGCTCCTGAAAACTCGTCAGCTTCTAGAAGTGTTGCATAGGTGGATGATGTACCTGTTAGTAGAGCCTGGTTATAAGCTGCAGGAAGAGGAGCTTGCTGAACTCCACGGAGAAACTGTCCCTCCCCCAAGACAGACAGACAGACAAGGTGAGGACGGAAGGAGGAAGGGGAGACCATGAGGCCATGGGTCTTGCAGGTTCAGTTCTGTCCTTGGGACCTCTTTTCCCTTGTGTGCGGAAAGGCTACGGTCCTGTGGGAGAAGGCTCCTCTCCCAGTGCAGTGGAGGTCAATTTGCTTCTTAGCTTGCTTTTGAGGGAGCTGACGAGATTGCATCCACGGGCATAACATTTCCCTTGGCGGAGCAGCTGTGGTGGAGGCAGTAGAGCAGAACAATTCAACCCACCGCTTGCAGAGATAGTAGATATTCAACATTCATTCATGTTGGCCAAGTCCCAACAAGAACTCTATGCATCAAAGCAACACTGTGACAGATCAATTTGTCTGGACACAAGGACAGACCACTCTGAGGAGTTGCTAAGCCAAGCTCACATTGGTATAGTACTACTGGCTTCAATAAAATTACACTAGGAATGGACATAGCCCATTAATTTCTACCTGAAATGTGACTAAGCCCCTTTCCCCTTTTTCCAGAATGCCCACAGGGAAAAGAGCCCTAGGCAGGCTCAGCCCCAAGCCCCCACTAGGCTCCCAGGTCCTATAATCAATCTTTGATGCCCATGCATAGCTGGGTCGGTGGAGACTCTAGGCCCACATGCACTGCAGGAGGCAGTATTACCTCAGAGCTAACACTTAAACCATGTCCCGTTTCTGAGATTATATGGATCCAGATTGTATTCATACAGACTTTATTCTAACCACCAAATATGAATGAAACACGATTAGAAGCACATATCACAAACTGATACTTATAGCTCTTTGGTAACACAGCTTCTTGATGGTGTTAGAGTATTTCAGACCCATGCCCTACAGCTGCCGCAGCAGAGTAGGAGCACATTGCAGCAAGGTTGTACCCTGCTAAAAGTAAGGCAGCACCCTGGTGATTATTAGACAGCAATACTGAAGTCATGGTTGGAAAAGCTGTAAGGAGACCTTAAAAGATATTATTTTTCCCACAGGCTAATCAGCAGGCAGTGAGTTACTGGCATCAGATGTTACCTAACTTTCCTAAACTTCCACTTAATAAACCTCTTCCTGAAGTCCCCTCTCCATGGGCATCCACCAGAGCTACTAAACAGCTCTGCAGTCTGTTGAGCATGAGTGGAGAGACAACAAAGAGGGCAGGGACACGCTGGGTTTCTAATGTGCATTTTATGGGGAGCGGAAAGGGAGAGGGGTGTGCTTGTTTGAAATCGGAAAAGCAGCAGCTTCCCCAGCACTAATCCTGAGTATTTGCCTGGTGTGTGGCTCTGGAAGGCTTGGCGTTGGCCATAAGATGAGATTCCTTCCCCTTGTCCTAACAAACGCCCCTACAGTTGCTCAACCCGAAAGCCCTCTCTGAAATCTCCCTCCTTGGTGTGGTCTGCATGACATTCAGTGGGCTCAAGAAGTACGACCAGGCTGGTTGGTGTCACCACCTGGTTCTCCACAAACAAAGAGCTGGGCACTATGTGGGAAGCTTCCAGTGTGTGCTGAAAGATGGATAAACGGGTGCTGATGTGTCTTGAAGATCAGCTAATCCAGAGCTTCTCACACACTCATTCTTTCTCTTTTTCTAGTTCAGGAAAGCTGGAGAGCTTTTAGGTACCGGGCAAGTATACTGGCAGCAAGGGGAAACGCCAAATAGCCTAAACTTATTGTCTACGCTTGCAGCAGTGAGGACGAGCTCTCTTCTAGGGAGGTATTAATGCCACGAAGCGCCAGGAAGAGGAGCTGGCAGCGTTCCCGCTTCACTTGTCCCGGTATGAGAGGAAAGCCTGCTGACAAGTGCAATGCTGAGCCTGACTCTCGGCCCACGGAAAGCTGCAACGGGTGAATGACGTATGGAAAAAAACAAAGCCGTCTGACTGCGGAGATCCTGTAGTTATATGCCCCTCTTACTGAGAAGCACCCAGCTTTCTCCTTCCCAAAGGGTGATGCAGACTGTCCTGCTTTCCTTGCGCAAGGGGCCAGCCGCGCTGTGTACTTTGCTTGCTTTGAAGAGATCTTCTGCACCAGAAATGAGGAGACAGCCAGCCTGACAGACCAAGGGATTGCTCACACCTTTGGCCTTCTCCTCTCGTCCAGGCCAGGCTCAGAGCAGGAAGGACAGGCTCGCTACACAGGGAAAACTTCCGCACCATCATGCAAGCCAGGGTTTGCCCAGTAAGATCCTGAGGGAGAGAAGACACTGGGATTGGGGAAGGGAAGGCTGCAGAGACCAGGTAACGCCTGCCTGTGTCGGGAAGGCCACGGGGAAAAGGAGCAGAGCCAATTAAACTCAGCAGTCAATGGAGGAGAAGTAATGGGATTAAGATACAGCAGGAAGAATTCAGGTTAGATATAAGGGAGCAGGCTATCATGAGAGGAGCAGACTGGGCCATCGACTGAGCTGCCAAAGGAATCGTCGTCACCGACACAGACACGGCAGAGAACAGACACAAGTCTGCAAGAAGAGCAGGCGCCTGACTGCTGCTCAGCCTGGAGCTGTGGTGGGTGGATGTCTGCATGCCGGGGGAGATGGGACCACTCCACCACGGAGCGGCTGTGCGCCAGGACAGGGACAGACTATCTTTGGATATCTGTGCTGATAACCTGAGCTGCCAGGAGAATTAAATCAGCTGCCTTTTGCCCAGGGCACTAGGGTCCTTTGCCAACACTTAGGAGGAAATCTATACACAGACACCCCTTCTGCTGGCTGCGTCCCATGCTGGGGGTGGGAAGAGAGAGCCCAGTTGTCTGTTGTGAACTTCCCTGCCCAGCTAGACATGCTGCCCTACCATTGCAGGCAAGGAGAAGGAGAGGGAGCCCAACCCCACCCAGTTTCAGTCTGTCTTCTTCAGCTCTACCACATCTCTGCCAAGCCACCCAGCAGCTCCTGTCCCTCCTGCCCAGTCCCACTCCCCTCCCATGCCCAAGCATGCCATCCCCCTTTCCTGAGCCTAAGACAGGGCAGGAAGGTCTCTAGCCTGGCAAGAATGGAGTGGGCTGGACCGGGGGGGGCAGCTCCCCCAGGTGCAGGGGTGTAGGAGAGCCAAGACTATGAGGAAGGGATCTCCAAGAAATCCTGGTGTGCAGTGGGTCTTGCATGGCCACAGACTGTTGGGACTATGTCTGGGACCCGGCTGCAGCTGGCACTATGTGCATGGGGAAGGTGTTCAGCAGCAGGAAGACTCTGCGTAGATCCCGCAGGCCAGAGCAGCAGCAATGCCTCAAAGACACAGGTATCCACCTGGACAGACCCCCTCCAGAATAAGATTTCATAGGTGAAAATGGGGCCAAGGGAAATGAACCGAGTCAATCTCATGAAGAGGCCTAGAAAGAGCCAAGGACAAGGAGCCTGAAAGCAGAACTCTGCTGCAGGTGCTAAAGGATGGGGGCACAGAGACCCTACTAATCTGTCCCTATTCTGAGGACTGTCTTTGCCCCAGGGAGCTAAAAGGCCTGCCAAACCTGTGATAAATCCATCTGTCCAAAGCACCTCAGAGGCTGGAGATACAAAGACAAGCCACTGCAGCCTAATTTAAGCAATGTGTAGGAGATTTCAAAGACAACATGTAGGGAAGGACAACGGGACCATGTTCCTCACTAATGACCCGTTGCAGCTCCACTGACTGAATGTCTCCCGATTCACCAAGACATACAAGCACACACCATTATCTCCCCAGAGTCACGAGGTCCCTCAGCATTGGCCTTGGCTTACATTAGGTCCTTGGAGAGAGAAGCACAAGCACACAGCAAGCCAAATGTCATCAGTAAACAAGAAAATCCCAGGGCAGCCAAGGGAGCTGTAGCCACTTTCACCCAGCCTGAATCTGTGCCAATAATGATGAGAACAAAACGCGAAGAAGGATGTGTCCACACTGGAGACCTTATGCTTCCCTGTTCTCAAAGGGACCCTGTTATTTAAGTCAACATCTAGGTCTGGTAGTGATACTAAGGGCAGACTACAAGACAGAATCAGAAGACAGTGGGATTTTCAGGGTCTTTCTGTTCAAATTGCCATTGTTTGGGGTCCAGCACTTGAGATCCAGGAGGACAAGGGCAAGAGACACTGACCAGGACACACAAGGCACAAAAAGCAGAAGAACGGACCACTCCGGGGGCAAAGCCAAGCAGAGTCTTACAATTCCCACAGGTGCTGACCGCTCCAGGCTTGCCAGCAAGAGATGCTTTTCAAAAGAGGACTGATGTGGTGGAAGGGTACATTTGCAGCCTCCCCAGGACCTGGGAGGAAGCAGTGCAGCAGCATGACTACAGAAACAGACCCTTCATTAATAAATTGGCAGGGGTAAGACCAGCTGAACTAAATAAAATGCCTTACTGTTTGCTGTTCCATCTTGCCCTTCTGAAATGGATGCAGAAGCAGATACCAAGCTCGAATGCCCACGTGCTAATGGACTTGCTCTTGTCACCCAAGACCTGCTGTTCTCAGCCATTGTTTGCCCCAGTGGATGAGGGAAGCGTGGTGAGGGTGAGGAGCAGTGCTGTCTGGAGAATTCGCTGGCTGATTTGGCATGCGCTCCGCCAGAGAGCTGGCTGAAAAGGAGACAGCTTTTCTGAGAACAGGGACACAAGATATCTGGGGATGTGTTGATGGAGAAGGAAAAGCTGGGTGCCTGCATGCAGCTCCAGTGACATGAAGGCTCCTTGCCCAACATCGCCGAGATCCTTTCCAGCAGGACACAAGGGGTAGCACAGAGCTCAGAGCAGGCCAATCTGCCCTGAGAAGAGCAAGGCAGAGGAACCCAGGGGCTAATGGGCTACACAGAAGCCACCTCATTTCTCACAGTCCGACACCTCTCTTCAAAAACTCCGTAGTTCAAACCACTTGGTTTCAAGCAGGTTGCCCTCTAAGGTATCCCCAGTCTCTGTTCTGCAGAGCATCCCTCATGGCAGATGCCTCCCTGCCTGCCAGCCGTCCGTCCTGCACCCATGGTGGGGCTCCACAGAAGGGGAATCTCTTTGCTCCTCATCTCCCCAGCCCAGGTTCCTGACGCTCTAGCGTGTTTTTGCATTTCTCCCTCCCAGCCCCTCAGAGCCCTCTGCCAAAACCAGGATGCCAGGAGCCTGCAGCTTAGAGTCTGCAGCCAGAGCCCAGCCTGATCTCACGCAAAATTCACACTCACAGACATGCACCAATCTGCTGCTCTATTATCAATAGGTGAACTGCAGCTGAACCTACCAGACCCTTCCTCGATGCTTGTCTGAACCGATTAGGACACACTTCAAAGCCAGAAAGGGACGCCAGCCACTTGACGTGCCGCCTGCTACCACGATGCCTGTCCCAGTGCCATCCTCTCCCCCTTTCCCAGCTCACCAGGGGCCTCTCGTTTTCTCTTTCCAGCTGAGCCCTCCTCCAGCAAGCGGATCAGTAGCGCCGCAGGTCTCTGCTCCATCTGGGTTTGCACATTCATCCCTTCCCCGGTGCTGCCTGTCTGCTGTAATCTCAAAGCGAAAGCCCTTTACCTAAGGGATGCTGACTCTCAGAGCTGGTGTGCCGAGGCGTCCTAAGGAGCTGAGCCTGTGATCCTCTGGAGGCGGTGCCATTCCCAGCAGTGAGAACAGAGTAACAGTCGAAGCACGGTCTAAAAAAAAAAAGTGGGGAGGGTGGGGAACGGTCAGGGGGAAGGGGAAGAGCTGGATTCGTGGCTTTCAGCCTTTGCTCTAACCTGCCGCTCAGCTCCACGTGCCTGGATGCCCCAGACCTTTAGGCGCAGGCAGTTAGTTACACGCTGCTCCCAAAGGGCCAGTTCACCTCCACCCTGCGAGGGGTCTCGCTCCAGCGTTGGCAGCGGGGTGGGCAGGGGTGCAGCAGGGCGCTTTCTGGTGGCTGCTGGTTCCTTGGAGCACAAGCAAGCCTGGAGCCAGGGCTGGGAGCCAAAGCATCCCACTCCCTGCATCAGGCCTGTCTTTTTATTCCCCCCTTTGGATCTTGATGCCATGAATTATGGTTTTGGTTTGGTTGGGTTTTTTTTTTTTTGCATGTGGTGATCGGTCTAGAGTTCTGTGCCATGTCAGGGGGAGCATCAGCACTCACCCCTCTGGGAGGTCAGAGCCATGGTGGGGGGAGCTTTCGCTGGCTGCTGGAGCGAGATGCTGTGTCTGCTCCACTCTGATGTCCTCCTGGGCCTTCTCCCTCCCCTGCGCTCCTCTCCCCACATCCTGCGCTGGCTCGGGCCAGGCAACCAACAACGAGATCTCACCGCCCTCTGCTTTCACAGTGAGGTCTCCACGCAGGACCCATTGCGGTGGAGGTGACGGTGGTCGTGGTTCAGGCAGCCTTCGTTGCGGTGCACGATGAGGATGGGGAAGTATAGGGCGTCCTGGTAAGGAGGGGGATCTTCCTCCTCCACAGTCACCTGGCTGGAGAGGCGGGTCTGCTCAGTGGGACAGCTCTGCTCATTCAGACTCCCGCTCCGGCTCTGCCAGAGGCAGCTGCGTCGTGAGCCGTACAGGCGGCCCAGGGAAAAGCGGCTGCTGCTGAAGGGGATCCTGGGGCTGCCATTGCAGATGCTTAGGGCACTGCGGGAGAAGATGGAGGAGCTGCTTATAGTCCTGTGGCACCGCTCGCAGTTCTGCCGGTAGCCTCCGTACCGGCAAGCGGAGTAGCTGGTGCAGCCAGAGAGCCCCACCAAGTCCATCAGGACTGCTTCTGAGTAGCTGGGCACCAGCTGCTGGTTGGATCGGATGTGCCACTCCAGCTCAGTGCTGTCCACTGTGTTGACGCGGGGCATCCTCCGGCAGAAGGAGCGCTCCTCAGCTGGCGTCACCGCCACGTAGTCGAACCCAAAGAGTTTCTCCACATGGTAATGGACATAGGAGGTGCGGTACTCATTTAGCACCCGCAGGGGCCAGGAAAGGGTCAGCAGAGCCGCCACCCAGAAGACATAGTGGGATACGTACCAAGGCAGGTTGTCTGGGTCAGAAAAGGCCACCATGTATTCCTTGAAGTCCACGTTTTTGAGGTGCATCCCCTCCCTGGCCTCCATGTAGTCATCTAGGCCCTCGTTCTCCGTGAAGAAGCGGGCTCGCTGGGTCAGGTAGGAGTTCTCTGACTCCACATTGGCAAAGCTGAAACACTTGGTGAAGCGGAGTCGCGTGGCTGGGTAGCTCTCCAGGTCAATGAGGTCCTTGGAGATGTCCTTAACTCCACAGTTGGAATAATCAAACTCGGCCTCTGCCACATGGGTGTTGACCCGCTCGTGATACACTTGGGTGGTGGTGTAGGCATCCCCGTTGCGGTAGCGGGTAACTTGCCGGGTCCTGCGGACGTAGTGGTAGCTGATGGCCTTCCACCAGATGCAGGGGGTCGCCTGCTGCATCCGCTGCACACGCTCGTGCACGCTCTCCACGTCCACTTTGTACTGCAACTCGTTACGGGTGTAGCAGTGCCAGCACTCCACCAGGTACACCACGTAGAGCATCACCAGGAAGGCCAAGGGGATGTAGACGTAGCCATTGGAACAGGGGCTGTCATGGTACATCATGGACTTGCCCTTGTAAGCGCTGTCAAAGGTCAGCCGGGTCACCTTGGTGACGTGGCACCAGGTCATGGCTCCCATGCAGCCGTACATGAGGAGGGACAGCAGCAGGCATTTCCAGTGGGACTCTCGACACAGGGACTTGCTGAGAGACTGCTTCACCGGCCGCTGCTGCTCCAGGGGACCAGGAGAAGGGGAGAGAAAACAAGAGAGGAGTCAGTTGGCTGCAGCGGCAGGGGGAAGGGGAGCAGGCGGCAGGGTTCTGCAGTGGCACTTGTAGCGCTGCAAATGGGGACAAACAGCAGAAGCCGTAGGGCTCCTAGCCTCAGCGGGCAGGCCAGAGGCCGGGATCTCTCCCAGGATGACAGTCCTGCAGTGTGGGCAGCTGTCACCCCCCACTTCCCTTCCCAGTGCTCTGCCCCTCCTTGGGAGACAGCCAGAGCCCAGCTGGATGTGGAGCAGAGCAGCAAAGGGCAACTCTGCTAGCCCACACCCTGAGCATCCCCCTTCTTTAATGGGGAGTAACCCCCACCACTGCCACATCCCAGGGAGGGGTATCGAAGCACAGCAAGATGGAGGCTGGGGGATCTCCCCCACATACCTCAGCTTCTGCACCCATCCCACCAGCGCAGGCAGCTCTAACTGATGGGTCGTCCCACCTGAACACCTCACCACAGCTCATCCCACCGTGTCTCTCGCCACTCGCACATGAGTGTCTCCTCCTTTCCCATTAACGACCAACAGTAACATTCAGATTTCTCCTACCAGGGCAGCACAAGCCGCCTGGGGTGCCTGTAAGGTGGAGAAACAGACCTGCAGCTGGAAGAGCCTCTGTTTGGTAATGGCGATTCCCACCACAACACTTGGCAGCCCAAGGGGCTCTGAAATGCTTCTCAAGTGCTTTATAAACCGCACAAATGGGAAAGTACTTTTCACAAGTGAAACACAGCCAGTTCTGGTGGGAGAGAAAGTGAAGATGGAATGATGTCCTAAAAGGTGTTCAGGCTGAAAGAGAAGAGTACGCTACCCATCTGCAGCAGCAGGGAGGGCGAGTCCTGGGTCACGGCTGCCAGCAAATGTCCCTGTCTGCACTGGGATTTGGCTGTGACAGCCCAAACTTCTGGAAAAATGGCTCTCAGGTCTTTCATGGTGAGGAAAGGGCAGGACTTCAGCAACAGGATTTTTAAAAGAGATTGCACTGGTGCCTTTAGCATAGGAACCGTGCAGGGCTTCACAAAGGCCTGGGGAAAACCCCACTTAAGGAAACCTCTGTCTCTCTCTGCAACACCCTGAAGTCTCAAGTATTGATCCAGCTTGGTCAGTGAGACCTGACATTATCACACCCAAAGGGAGAATGTGCAAAGAGGTTATTTGCTTTCTTATACAAAAGACTTCATCCAGCCCTAATACTATCCAACCCAGCAACCTCTGCTTGAGGGTAGGAAGACTCTGCAGAGAGATCTGGACAGCCTGGATCAATGGGCTGAAGCCAACTGCATGAGCTTTAACAAGGCCAAGGGCCGGGTCCTGCACTTGGGTCACAACAACCCCAGGCAACNTGCGCCAGGGGAGGTTTAGGCTGGACATTAGGAAAAAATTTTTCACTGAAAGAGTTATCAAGCATTGGAACAGGCTGCCCAGGGAGGTGGTTGAGTCACCATCCCTAGAGGTGTTTAAAAGTCGTGTAGATGTGGTGCTTGGAGACATGGTTTAGTGGCAGACCTGGTAGAGTAGGGTCAATGGTTGGACTGGATGATCTTAAAGGTCTTTTCCAACCTAAACGATTCTATGATTCTATGATAACCTCCAAAGGTGCAACATGAGAGGGGGGCAAGAACCCCAGCCTTGTGCAGATGCCATGAAACTCACAAAGAGGCTTTCAGCTTTGCTCTCCCTCCCTAGCTGCACGCAGCATGGCTCCACCGTTGTAGGGGCTAACGCCAGCCGTAATGACACTGCTCAGGGCAGCAAAGTTGAAGCCTGGCCCCATCCCTCCTCCATTCCTGAACACACTGGGCTGGAGAGGTCTTTCATCCAGGGATCCCAAAGAGCTTAATGGACTCACACTGCCAGAAAGTCGGGGGCGGGGGGGCACTTTCAACCTTACATGAAAAGGAAAAATTAAAGCAAGAACCAGAGCTCACAACACCACTGGCAGGTCTAGGGACAGATCCGGGCCTCTTCTTTCCTCTAAGAAATGCCCCCTGCTCTCCCTGAAGAGCCCCTCGGCCCTGGCTTGGTCCCCTAGAGTCTCACGTGCTAATCTTTCCTCCCTACACCTTGCCAAAGCCTGGTCCACCCCATGCCAGTGGGACTTCTGCCACTGCAATTAGGAGGGCTGGATTTGGCCCAGATCTCCAACAGAGGTTTCTCTCCCAGAGGCAGGGAACTTCCCTTCCCGCCTGCCCCAGCAGCCAGCCTGCAATGAGCGGAGCAGGTGGCACATCCAGAGGGATCGCCAGTGGCAAGGGGAACAGTGACACGTCTGGCTGGGGGTCCCCAGAGCATCAGTAGCACTGAGCTCCCCTCTTTGAGGCAACCAGCTGAGAGCGAGAGCCAGCAACAGAGACACAGAGCCCAGGGAAGGCAGGTGGGGTAGTGCTGGTCTGCAGGCAACACTGAGGGGGCACAGGGTGGCTCTGCTCAGCAGCTCCGGCATGGACACGTGTGCCCCAGTCTTCCCAGTGTGACCCTCCACTGCAGCAGCCCCACGGTCATGGGGCGAGAATGGAATCCCAGGGAAGAGAAAAGGGAGTGGAGAGAGGAAGGGGGGGCACCCAGCAGGCAGAGCCGCCTGAGCTGCCCCCTCCCTGCTCAGGTCCACGCTGCGGCTAGGAGAGCCTGCCCGGATCCCTCAGCCTTTGCTCGGCTGCAGCGCGGCTCTCCGAGGCTGGACGGCTGTGCCACTACCCAGGTGGCTGAAGGTTTCCTCTCCCACATCTGCCTTCCGCATTGCAAATCCTCCCCGGCAGCGGCAGCCCTGGCTGTGAGGCTCTAAGGAGACTGCTCGGCCAAAGGAGGAAGCACAGGGGGTCTGAGCAGGAGATGGAAGGCACACACTAACCCTGGGGTGTCCGTGGGGTGCGAGGGCTTGCACAGAAACAGTGCCTTGTTTGGTGGGGGGGAATCTGCAAACAGAGCGCGAGGAATGAAGCAAAGCATTCAACTCACTCATTTGACAAGTTGGGAAAAGGGCACCAGGGAGGCAGGTCTTTGGCCAGGTCCGTCTCGGAAAAGCAAATTCCACCTGCCAGTGGCTCCCTGGCCCCTCACATCCCACACTGCCTGCATTGTCCTGCTCAGGAGAAGGGCAATGCTGGCTGTCACCCTGCAGAGATGCAGGCAAGCCCCGCTGCGGTTACCCACCCGGGGCCGGGCGGCAGGGAGTGCGATGCAGCCCAGGCTTGGTTCCAGGAACTGTGTTAGCAGGGCTCTAGTCCACGCATTAGTCTCCTCCTAGGACTACGCAGCATTTAGATACTGCAGCGCTTTTACAGGGTCATGCTAACCCCTGCTGTAAACTGTTTACAACCCAGTTTTGTCCTAGGCTTTTGAGGTAAAACACATACACATCGGCCGTGCTGGTGGGGTTTCTGAAAGCTGAGCAAGTGCCAATGACAGGGGATACAACCACAGCAGAGACGGAGGAGGAGCCAGCTGCAGAGTCTAATCCCAGTAGGAACTGCAGCATCCCTGCTCCTCTCCCGGGCTGCAAAGAGCTCATAGGAGCAAACAACCGGCTCTGTGGCTTCCCCCTGCAGAAGCAGCTGAATAAGATTGCCTCCTTGAGCTCTTCACCAGCCTTGGAGAAGTCCAGCACAGCAAACATGCAGGTGAGAAAGCTGGGACACTGTCCCAGAACAGTGTCACTGGGAGAAGAGCAGGCTCTGATATAAATGCCATCATCATCTGCCAGCTGCAGTCTGATGGAACGAGGCACAAGGCTTGCCCTACTTCACTGCAAACAAGGCTTCCCTCCATTACTGGGACCCTCCCCCATTGCTCAGGCTTGAGCACTGGAGGGTGGTGAGCAAATCTGCTATTGCAGGTGCACCTCAACATCTCTGCAGTGCTAGTGGGCAGAACTGGTCCAGCCATGGCTTGGCCAACCCCTGTGTGGGACCCCAGTCAATGCTCTTCTCTGTGCTTCCGTTCACCATGTGGAGCACATGGGATAACCCTTATCAGGCGCCTGGGCGCTAACTGTAACGCACATTGGGAAGGGCAAGGGACAGAGTGTTGCTACAGCCTCCCCCACACACACACATAGCGCTTGCCTCCAACACTGCCCCTGAGGTGAAAGGAGATGGAGTCCCACACCTGCAGCTGCTGCTCTGGGATGGACAGGAAGGGATGGAGGGGATGACTTCTGAGCAGCCGTGAAGCCAGTGGAGACGCCTGCAACGCACAGGGCCGAGGCAGTAGAAGAGAGGGCTCCCATCACTGCTTGCACTGAACTCCTTTAAGATCTGGGGAATCCTCTTCTCAGAAAAGCCTCGAGGGGATAAACCTGCCCAGAGCCTCACTGACCAAGCACATGGGCCAAAATACCTTCATCACCCCTACAACCTTAACCCTGAAACTTTGAACACAAAACAAATCCAGAAATCCTTCAAGCTCTACAAAGCTCCTCTCTGAAACAGCTTGTCCCTGGCCCCATCTACTGTCCCTCCATTTAACAAGTGTTCCCATGTCCTCACCTCCCGCACCTCTCACCTGCTTCTTCCTGCAGAGATCAGCCTGAAATCTCCAATTAACCCCCAGAACGCTAAGCCCTCATTTTAAGAGATGTCCTGGGATTCACAGCATTAGGTGCTCTAGAGACAGCCCTCTATGGGGCTGAAAAAACAAATCACAAGCCCCAGCACAGCAGCCTGAAGGCCCGGGTAGCTCCTGAGTGCCAGGCTGTGGCAGCAGCTTGCAGGGGACTCCTGTGGGATTCCTGAGCATCAGTTTCCATGGCCCTGCCCTGCCGATATGCTTACATCATCCAACAATTTAATAAGGCCTGTCTCCTTTGACCTCAAATCCCCAGAACAAGGCAGGTGGGGAGAATCCAGCCATTTCTAGGAACTGCTACTGTCTTCCAAGGCCCTGGACTGACATCGGCAACTCCTGGTCAGGATGGTCCCAGCAAACCCCCACATCACACCCCACCTTCTTACCACCCAGATTCAGGAACTACCTGCCTAGAAGAAAGAGCTGGCTCAGCCCCAGGCTGGCAGCGTTGCCAACTGCAGAGGAAACGGGAAGGCTGAGCATCTAGGAGCCAGGGAACCCTGCCAGCAGTCAGCTCCTGCAATGGTACCAAGGTCTCCATTTTACACAGCAACTTGGAGGAGGACTGGTTCCCTCCATCGGATCCCACCTGAGCAGCAGGACAAGGACATTTTTTTGCTTGTTCCCAGGCTGAAGAGTTTGTCCCCTGGCATTTCATACCACCTCTCCAAGGTGGAAATGAATTGCTGAGTGAGATTCAGCTCACCACCATTTAGCGTAGGTGTATGCATGTGATGCTAACAGGGAACAAGGGCTCGGCCAGCCTGCTACGGCCAGCTCCAGCCAGTAGCTCTTGCTACTTGCCTTGCTGGGACAAGCTGAGCAGCACCTGAAGTCTTGCATGGCTCTGAGGTACAGCGGACCCAAGACGTGTCAAGATGAGGCACCTTCAAACAGGACAGAGCTCATTTCCCGTTTTCCAGTCCCCAGACATCTCCTCTGGCTCCCAGCCAGCCCTGGCCAATAAACCCTTACAGGTGGGATTCAGCCACACTCGTGGGATGCTCTGCAATGCTGGCAACAGCATTTGGTCCTGATGGAAACGAGGACATCACACTGCCAGTACAGCCTTACACAGGCACTACAGGGGAGTAGAAACACTGTCCCCTCCCAATATTTCTGAAGACAAGAGGATTGCTCTAGGTCAGTCCGTGAATTCAAGCTCCCTGCTAAGGTCTCTCCTCATTGCACCAGCAAGCATGGCACTGTCAGGAGAGGCTGCAGCTTCCCTCTCCTCCACCAGCTGCTTCATGCAAGTATGTGATAGCTTCTGGCCGCAGGAAGCCTGCCCTTAGCCTAAACAGTGCAGGTCATGGACCGCAGCCCTTCTGCCTGCTCCCACGGGGTAAGATTATACTGACACTCTAGTTGGCAGCCACCACAGAGCAATCAAAGCCCAGACGATCTTCTCGTAATCCCTGTGAGGCAGGAGACACTGTAGGCGAGGGAAACTCACCCGGGCACTGCCCCTACTACGCTTCTTTCATCCAAACTGGCTCTTGCTCTGGCACCTCTCAAAAGCCACTGTGCTCTCTTGAACACAGCACCAGCACTGCCAAGGCAAGGGGGCAAGAGCCCATGCCACAAGCATGTCCTCACGCTAAAAAGGCGCCTTACAGTTTAGCTTCACTGGTCAGGATCTCTTTGGAGAGCCCGGGCTCATGGCACCAGGGGCTGCTGAATGGAAGCAGGAACAGAGGAACAGCAGCAGAGCAGAGTATACAGTATTTGTATATCTTCCCAGTTCTTGAACTTCAGCATTCCTCTCCCACAATTATTTATATCTAAATATAAGTCTGTATATATAGAATAACTGTGCACAGGCATGCATGTTCTTCCTAAGCCAAGGAGGCAGAGAATACCGGGACTATGCAGCACTTGCTAACCGCAGCTCCTCACGAGTGATGCGCCAGTTTCTGAGCAACCCCCTAAGCTGCCCTTTGAGCTGTGGTCTCACCAGCGAGGACAATCCACCACACCAGGAGAACGCTACCCTTCCTACACTGTCTAATCGCCTTCCATGGGCCACCAGCCCCATAGCATAAGGTGGGTCTTGTTAGCCAGTGTGGTTGCTTTCTCTCCTCTTGGGAAGCCCGAGCTGCAAGCAGGATCTGTGGGGGCAGACAAAGGGGCTCGCACACCTGCCTCGCCGTGCTGCTCCCTATGGACAGAGCACCCTGCTCCTGACCCTTTTTGGTATTTGCTGCCTAGAGTCCAGAAAAGTCATCAGCTGGCGGGGGGGGGGACACACGACACACACCCACGACACTGCAGCATACCTGGAGGCAAGGCTGTGCTGGTACCTGGCCTGCCCTAGTCTGCCCCTTCTGCTCCCCCCAGCCAGCTCCCAGCTGGGAGCAGCCACCAGCGACGACCCTAGGCTTCGCCAAGTCCCCAAGCCCTCTCCCCCTGCTGCCCACCGCGTCTTCCCTCGCAGTGACCAAGGCAGCTGTGCTACTCCTGGCACCCCCCCAAGCCAGACCGCAGGAAGGGGCGGGGGGGGGGGGGGGGGGGGGG
>VYXH01002659.1:32426-43224 GCA_013397275.1 Burhinus bistriatus
CGGGTGACCTTGAGGCGGCGGCAGGCAGGCAGGGAGCCCGGTGCGGCCGCCCCTCGGGAGCCCCACCGGGAGCGGAGCTGCCGTCCGGGCGCTGCCGGGGAGGAGTCCCGCTCCCAGCCCCACCAAAAGGGCGTCAGGCTGGCCGGGGCGGCCGGGCGGGCTTCGGCCCCAGCCGGGCTGCTGATGGGGAGGTGAGGGGTCCCGTGGGTTTTCCTCCCCTCGGGATGAAGTGGGAGGGCTCGGAGGACCAGGAGTGCTCTGCATGAGCTCCGGCTATGTTATTCTAATCCGCGGGCAGCCCCAGCTGGTCTGGGGGGTAAAGGTTGACCATCAGCACTAATGCCGGCACTCAGGGGAAGACCTGAGGTGGGACAGTGTCTTCGCTGATCTCCCAAGGACGCTCCGCTAGCTATCACAGAGCTGACTGCAGCATATTTCACCCATAGACCTAACCTGCTTGGTTGCAGGGACGAGAGGGAAAGTCTGTTCAGACCCTCGGTCTAAACTCACAGCATCCTCGGGGGACGCACACATAGAGCTCAGGAAGGGTCCAGGCTCATCTAGGTCCAGCTATTGCAGGTAGAGCCCAGCTTCCTTGACAGTCTTGGGAAAGCAGGTGTCCACTTCCCCAGATCCAAACTGGGGAAAAGCATAAGCTGCAGAATTCACTGGAAATCGCTTCACTTCTGAGCTCTGAGGCTCAGCCTTGGGGTTGGGATGAGTGGCTTGCTCTTGCCCACAGTCGCCTGGGATGGGGAAGGGATGGTCCAGAGGCCTGGTGGTCTTGCTCAAAGAGACACATCTGAGGGGAATTGCCAGCCACTGCTTCTATGGGAATAGGTGTGGCAGCCGAGGGTGCTGTTGAAGGAGCTCATCTTCAAAAGAGGCTGGGGATGCATTTCCTCTCGCCTTTCCCCTGTTTCCATGGGAACAGCAGCAAGCAGGAGCAGCCTGCTCTGAATTTCGCTGCCTACTGCTCAGGCACCCCCTGCCCAATCCTCTCAGCAGACTTTGGCCCTGGAAGGTTTCAGACCCATCCTCATGTGATGGATCCCATGCCTCCAAGGAGAGCTCACCAGTGTGTGTGTACCGTGGCAGAGCAAGGCAAAGAGGCACAAGCCCAGAGCTGCCAGGATTTCTGTAGCAGCACTCTGTGCTATTGCATACGCATTAATAGACAGTTGCAAATAATTTGCATAGGTATGCACATTTCTGCTTTTTATAGTGCTAGGGACTCCTGGAGAAAGTGACCTCAGCTAGACAAAAAGGCACCTGTGGAGTTATCACGCTACAGGAACAGCACTGGTTTTCTCTCAAAGATGGGAATGTCACCCAAAAACAGCAAAGCAGAAGGGTGGAGGGGAAAAAAAGATGATACGAGTTTATGCCTTTGCATTTAGTAGCCCATGGTGGCTTTTCTCCAGGGAATTTGCCCATTCACTTTTGAATTCGTGTTAACTTTGAACTTGTAGATGCTGCATGCATTCTATGGCACGGAGTTCCACAGCACACCTGCAGACTCAAGGAGCAGCTTCCTTTGGTGTGCCCATTTTGGGCTTCTTATCCACTGGGACTAACCCTTGAGAAGCGGGCTGCTGCCACACCTATGGAGGCACCCACACAGAGCGCTGTAATTTATCCTCCACCAGTGGATTCAGTAGCTACCGGTGAGCCAGAAGTAGGGGGGTTTGTATCAGGCATCTTTAATATTGGTCCTGGCAGCATGTTTTCTGTGTCTTGGAGACAACACTGCCAAGCACATCACTGCTATGCTATTTTTGAGCTGAGGTGTCACAAAGAAGTCCTGTGCCCTGCTCTGTCCACACAAGTTGTACAAGTTCTCAGCCATTTTCTGTGGGAAACAGGCATGTGGCAGGTTTCGACCCTCAGACCAGAACACAAGGACATGGCTGATAATGTGTTACAAAGAGCACAGGACTCCCCCTAGAATGGAAGAAATATGGCTATATGATGCATGCCCCATTTGGAGAGTGAAGCAAGAAGGCCAACGTTCAAGATTGTGTTCCGTGCCACCATCACAGGGAGAACCCAGGAGTCCTAATTACAACACACGGCCCTAAACACTCAACCCCTCTTTCTCTTGAAGACAAAAGACAAAAACATCTCTGCTCTAATACATTAGAATCCCGCCTCCCCTAGTTATTCACGTACATTTCGGGATGCTCTACTGTTAGATCATGTTAGAGAGCAAGACATTTCTGGTACGGGGGCACTTCTCATGTGACAAAATGGTTGGAGGAAGTAAGGAGTCTTTTAAGAAGACATTGTGACTGAAGTAGAGGTGGTACCCTTACTGGGATGTCAATAGGTTTGTTCTCCAGATACCCTCTATCTGCCACCCTGCAGGGACATTTGTATCTGTTCCAAGCAGATGTAAAGCACTGAGTCATATTAGTGGTATTCTCCATTCATTTTCCATAATGTATTAAGCCAGAAAAGGTCTCACACTTCTGCCTCTGGTAGTTATGGAAAATAGCCTTTTAGCTCCTGGTTAAGTATGGTTTTAGTCATTACCCATGCAGTAAATTTGCATTTCATTTCTGGAAAAATTTTCAGAGAGGCTGCATTTTAAACCAGGAGACCATAGATACCTATCCTTCAGCTGGTGTTTGTAGCCTAAATATAAAACTGGATTTTGCAGCAAATTTCTGTAGCATGGTATATATAACATTGGGTATAGCTTTATTTTGTCCAATAGGCCAAGTGTCATCAAATCTTAGTCTTTTGTTTTGAAGCAATCAGTGATTCCTAGCAGTCTGCTGCTTTTTCTCTCTTAAGAAGATGTGTAGCAGAGAATCCCCTCGTGTTGGATGCAGGATTTTCTGAGCTCAGAAACTAATGCCTATTACATTTAGAAATTTCAAGGATATTTTCTGCTGGCTGCCTGAGCCTTCCAGAATGTGTTGCTCCAATTAAATTACTCCTTAATAATGCAACAAGGGGAGGGTGGGTGAAGGAACGTGCCTCTTGCTCCAGTTAAACAACATCCCTTTGCCATTGCTGATCAGTGGTGTTGACTGCACGGGTGCCATTTACCTCTGCAATCACTGTCCTCAAGGAAAACTGTGCCATTATTTACATTTTCCTTGGCTACATTCAGACTTCATGTCTGCTGGGAGGAGATCCAGGTGTGCCCTTTATTGTGGGAAGGAAACCCGCAGGGGTCACTAATTTGTGACTGGGGAACTAGTTTCTGTTCAGCATCACCAAGACAGAGGTCTGCACCTCCGTGGGCAAGGTGCCAGAAGTCCACAAATGTGCAAAGTCTTAAACCACGTGAAGTAGGTGGGTTTGTAGCTCCTGCGCTGGGGTGTGTTTCACAGATGGGAATTGCTGTTGTTGGAAACTCTTTGATCCCTGCTCTGATCCTTCCCTTTCCAACAGGCTGCCTGTGTACAGTTTGCTTATTTTCCATCCAGCCCCACAAGAGTCTGTTTCTTCATCACCACAATTATTTGTGAAGCTCCGCAGAGGCTTCTGGCTCGGGTTAAATTGCTTTCCACTCTGCAGCAGCCCAGCAGGGTACCCAGGGCCCTCCCTCACATCCCCCCTAGAAATGAAAAGTGGATTCAGAGCTGCCTAGATGCTGTTTGACAGTCCTCGGGACATCTTGTCTGATATAACTCTGGAGCAGCGGAGACCACCCCAAGTGACTGGAAGCTGAGCCAAATCCTCCCCTGGCAAATGTTTTCTTCTGCCTGAGCTTTTTGGCCCATCACCCCCAGAAAAGAATAAGGCATGGAAACAAATGGCTCACAGAATTTAGCCTATCCATAGTTACGGTCTGGGGAGTTACCTCCCTAAAAGCAGAAAATAGGTTTCTGTTGCAATTTGCCTTCCCCGTGCTGAGTGGTTGGAGCTGACACATCCTGGTCTGGGGAATCATCCTCTCGTCATCCAACTCTCCCCACAGACCCGGGCAGGTGGGGGAGACAAGGCCATTCTGGGGAAGGGGTTAAAAGCCCACCACACAACTGTCTGCATTACTTAGGGGCCATCGCGTGGGCCAGGACTGGTGGAGAGGCCAACGTCCTGGGGAATGGCTGTGATCCCACCTTGGGGAATGGCTGTGATCCCACCTTCAATGTGCCGGGCGCACCCGTTACCTGGGCAACACAGACTCCTTCATCATTTATTCATGGCGCCTGGGCTCCTCCATCCCTGGGGATGGCCACCTGCCCTCTGCGTGCCCCGTGCTCCTGCTCAGCACCTGAATTTTTCAACAGGCAACCAGCTTGCTCACCCCCACCTCCCCTCCCCACCACCCTGAGCCAGCCAGCCGGCTCACCCCTCTCTCCTAACTCCTGCCTGGGCTCCTCACTTGCTTACAGGAGTGTGGCTCCACCAGGCCTGTTCCCAAATCACTCTGATGCAAGTGTGGAGAGACACAAGCTCTAATTCAGTCTGGCAGCTGCGAGGTTTAACTCTCCTGAGAGCGGAGCCAAGCTTGCATGAGTAATACCTCTGGCAGCACTGTGCAGCTTGCTAGGCACCAGCAGAGGAGCCACTCGGAGCACGGTTAGGAGGCAAGGACTGGGCTAGCGGAGGGCTACAGGGCTACGGCGAGGGGCTAGGGTGAAGCGGGAAGCAATTCAAGCAGAAGCAAGTAAAAAATGGAAGTTAACCCATCCTCCTTTCTAATGGCCATCAGGTCCAGAGTGATGATGCTGAAGCCTGGGATGCAACATTGGCAGCATCCGTCCTGTTCTCCCTGGCAAGGTGAGCTGAGGGATGGTTGGGTGAGTTGAGGGTTTTGTTCTGTCTTGGATAAACTGTGCTTAGAGAGTCATGAATAAATGATAGCCCGGTGACAGAGCGCTGCCTTGCTCCACACAGCTATTCCGTGGGAAGGGAGGAGCGCTCTGCCTTAAAGCGGTGTGGCCAGACAGAGGTTATCGGAGCCACCCTCTGGAAGTGAGCCTGTTTCTCCACTAGCTGTAAAGGGAGCCCCGGGTGCTGAGATTTCTCACCTAGGGCACATTTTCACCACCTATTTAAGCACGGTTTTATCATCACTTTTCCAAGACCATCTGCCATCCCCTCCTCATGCGTAACCACATCTGCTGTCTCCTTTGGGAGAGCTCTGAGCACACACAGCAGCGCGCGCACACACACACATAAATAAAGACATACCAAGGTCTTATCAGCCATGCATTTGCCCAGGTGCAAGCAGAGAGCATTGCAGCCACTGAGCTGACAGGAGTTACACAAGGAGCATCTAATTTAGAATGAAATTTTGTTGAAATATCTGGGGGGTTTGTCCATTCGCTTTGTAAGCTGAAGGGCTTTTAGTGCACCTTTATATCAGTCGCATTCTGCTTTTGGAAGTGAATGCTGTAGCTGAGAGTGGGGCGAGTTAGGTGGGATCCCCATTCGAAGAATGAATTGATCCGCTTGTTCAACCTCCTACACGATACACACAGCAGTGAGCGACAGAAGGAGCTAGAAATTGCTCTGTCCACCGTGGGACTCTGGGCAACGGTGGGAATCATGGTTCTCAGGGAGGGCATTAGCTGGCAACTTACCGACCACCTACCGCACGTGGACAAACCGGGTCTGCTCTGGGTTGTGTCACCGTATTGGCATGATGGGTCCCGTAACATTACGGGAGTGCACAGCAAAAGGAAGAGAGGTATCCAACATGGGCTGCAAGGAGGAAAACTCTGACTGGAAATAATCCCTTAGCACAAAAGCAAGCAGATGCCCAGAGCAACATCCTTGGAGACATTCAAAGTGACTCTGCGATTTCAGCCAGTCTTACCACAAGAGGGCAGCCAGCGTTTTCTGGGCTGATTACCTCAAAAAACGGGTACCTGAGGAGGACCTGCTTTGCCCTGGTCTGTTAGAAAGCTCAGCCTCGCTTCGGGGCATTGAATCTTTAAAAGACATGCTCCTGCTTTACTCTCTTAGGCCAGAAAGTGAAGTGACCCAGTTTGGTGCACTACAGAGCTGATTTGCTGTCAGATATATGGAACAGCAGTCGGAGGAGAGAGCCTGTCATCTTTCCTGTGGCTTTCCTCGCTCTCCCAAGGCCTCTGCTCCCAGCCAAGAGCCCGGCGCACGTGGCTTCTGGGCTGAGCTCCCTGAGCTGGAGCTAGAATCCCAGGCAGAAGTCTGGGTTGCTGCTCAGGGCACCCAGAGACATCTCTGGTGTGGAAAATGGGGTCGGAGCTTCCTCAGATGGGGGTCTGGCACCTGGCTCCTGGGCTCAGGAC
This sequence comes from Burhinus bistriatus, assembly GCA_013397275.1. Taxonomy (NCBI): domain Eukaryota; kingdom Metazoa; phylum Chordata; class Aves; order Charadriiformes; family Burhinidae; genus Burhinus; species Burhinus bistriatus. The sequence goes on from VYXH01002659.1 coordinate 38,663, forward strand.
TCTTGCTGCTGGGAATGGGGGAAAAGGGCTGCATCCCCAGGGCAGCCTGATGCTCGCATAGGACAAAAATGTGCCATGGACAGTCTACTTGGGGGGGGGGAATCTAACATCACTCACATTGCCTAGTGTGAACTACTGTAGCAATAACTGCTTCTAACAATTTCAGGTAACCTATGTTGCTTAAACATGGCAGAGGACCACAGCTGGCAATTGAAGTACCATTATTTTTCCTCAGACCAGACACAGACAGGGCATAAGCACCCTTTCTCCATCTCTCTCAGCCTCATCTCACTTATCTCACCCAGTTAACAGCTCAAGGAACGGTGAAGACGACACTGGTGCCAGGCCCAGGCTGCAACTGAGGTGGGCACAGCTTGGGTTCAAGACGTCAAGTGCAGAGAGCTGGGTTTCACTTCGGAAATCAGAGGGCTGTACCTGGGGACAGGACGTTACTGGGGACAGTACCGGGGGTCACAGGTCTCCTGAGGAATCCTTCCCATGCCCCAGCTCTGCCCCAATGTTCCTGGCAGCGCGGCGTGGTGGGAGAGCCTTTCTGAGCCGAGTTTCTCGCCGGAGAGGTTATTTTGCGTAGTGCTGGGTGCCTTCGGGTGGCGTGTGTTGACACTGACCTCTAGTGGGAATACATCGCTGTCTCTTTTATTTTTTTCCCTGCAATTTTAACCGTTTTAAGTGACACATCTTAAGGGGGACTAGAGAGGGCCCAGAATTAGAGGTTCGGTTTTAAAATCCCCAAAAGCAAGTCAGAACATCAAGATTGGCCTCATATTATATTTAAATGTTTTTACTCTTTCTACCACCACCTGCCAATACATTATATATAGCTATTATATATAGGCATGTGCATGTGCATGTGCATATGTGTATGTATATCTCTCTGTATTTAAAGCCTCTGAAAACAATGTAAGTCCAAAACCCACATGGCCAGGCAGAAAAGCTCTCTGACAGGAAGACAGCATGAAACGGAGCCCAAGCCTTGCCGAATGAGTGTCAGAAGGTAAATAACGAGGCAGAGTGGCCAAGTTCTTCTTTCAGGCTTCCCAGTCAAGTTGTCCAAAGGGACAGTAGAAGCACATCCAGCCAGAAGAGAGGTGGCAAGGAGATGATGCCTGAGCTGGATAAAAGTGGGAGTAGTTGGGAGGTCAGAGTGCAGAGTGGCCAGACCTGGGTTCCTGGGGGGCATAGCTGATTTTAATGTGGAGTGCCTGGTCTCCGCAGCCCAGCTGCAGCAAACTGCAACACAGCCCTAGGAGAGCACCAGCCAGCTCAAGAAAGTTCAAGGCTCACCTCAGCGAAGCTGCAAGATCACTAGCTCCAGCTAAGTGCATATCATCAGCAAAGGAAGGCCACCTCCAGGGGCTGCTTGGCAGCCAGAGGTGTAGACAGCTTGCAGTAGACTGGACTGTAGATTCCCAAATGGTGGAGTGTGAGTTGCCTCCCTGCAGAGCTGGTCCAGGTCTTATTAGCTCAGGCTCTGTGCTTTGGCTGAACCACTCCTGGACCTGTGCTAAGCCTGGAAGCAGGCTCCACACCTATGCTGCAACAGGAACAGGACATCGCAAGACAATCGAGGGATGACTACCACTTGTTGAAAAGCCAAGCAGCAATTAGTTCCCAGAAAAGTGAAACCTTTGTGCATCACCAGACATTTGCGCTGATTTGACCAATGTGGATTTCTCCCAATACCCGATTGCATCCACATAGATATCTGTAAGAATTCATTCCGTGATGGAGCTCTAGCAACATCTAGTATGTTACCTGAGAAAATTGCAAAGGCATTTTGGAAGGTATTTGATGGGTAACCTAGTAGCAGTTGGGTACAGAAAGCTGAAAGAAGAGACAGTCTGTGTGTGGGTCAGGAACATAAGCTGCAGATGCACATGGAGCTGGGATGCAGGCACCACCAGAGTGTGAGAGGGATGGACATGAATATCTGGCCCAGATCCCTGCCCTGCGTTGGACAGAGCTGATAGGATGTGGGAGAAGCTCCTTTTCCTTAGCAATTGTAATCTCGCATGCAGGCAGTACCAGGGACACAACAGGAGATACTGAAACAGATCCCGAGCATCGGAAGAAAACTTGTGACTAGAAGTTATTGATGCCAACAGAGACTTCCCCTGCCTGCCTCCTGCTGGCCTCACACCCCAAAACCTTTCTTCCTGCCTGGTCGGAGGCGCTTTTCGTGGGTAGCTCACCTGCAGCAAGGCTGTGGTTGAAGGCTTGGTGGCCAGTGCCGGGGGAGTGACGCAAACCCGGTGGCAGCTGCAGCACGGGATGGGGAAGTAATTGGCACTTTGCATGTGGTTTCTGTGAACTTGGTCCCATACCCACCATGAAGCTCTTCCCAGGTGAGCTTCCTTGCAGGTGTGTGGCAGGAAGAGTTCCTTCTCCTCCTGCTGGGCTGAACTGGAAAGATGGGCACCCTGTGGAGGCAGAGAGGCACATCAAGCAATAAAAGCAACAAGTGAAGCAGATTTTAAAGTGTCACCTGCCTTCAGAGCTATCTAAGTTGTCTGCTGAGAAAAGTCTACTGTTTGGGACACTGGAGAGTAACCAAATGAAGTCTATGCAGATCCATGAGGAACAAAACTGGGTAGTTTTGATGTTGGAAGGAGAGCACTGAAACACAGCCTGGTCAATCATTCACTGGCAGAGAGCTGGGCCTTCGTTGGAGCTTCTATTTTCAGCTTTGCTCTCTGTGTCCTGGCTGCTCTTGTGCGAGCCCTGGCAGCCACTCTGGGCTTTGGGCTTTCTGTTCGCAACACAGAAAGGCGGTGGGAAGTGGCTGGACCGAGTGACTTGTACAGCCAACCGTGGCGGCCACCCGGCCTTTCACTTTGCCCGCTGTATGGGCAAGAGAGAGAAGAAGGTGTCTCAGCGGCTGAAACGGGTTAAACCACGCACACGGGAAAAGCACGTCTCCTTCTCACCTATCGCTGCTACCAGTAAATGACATCCACCATACCGTTTCCCACAGAGCCTGCGGCTTCGGCCAGCACCTGCGCTTGCGACAGCATCCTCACCCACACACCGCCTGGTTTGACCAGGTCCCTCTCCCACCCCTGGCAAACCTGCCTGCTATTTAAAGAACCCAAACAAACAGGGCAGGGGAGGAGGCAGCTGCGGGACACACCGACACGCACTGCCCGGCGTAGGGAAGCACAGCGTGGCCGCTTCCCCTGCGCACCCCAGGCTCACGCGTGCCGTGCCCACGGGTGGGTATTCTCCCTCCTAGTGCTCCTGCGCCGCCCCCGGACAAAGCGGGCGGGGAGAGGCAGCCCCCCGTTTAGGGGGTGCCGGTGGGGTGCCGGGGCAGCGCGGCGGGGGGAATCCCGGGCAGGCGGGGCCGGGCGCGGCTGAGTCAGTGCGGGCAGGGGCAGGAGGAGGAGGAGGAGAAGGAGGAGGAGGAGGAGGAGCCGCAGCGCCTTAGCCTCCGCGCCGGCGGCCGCTGGCTGGCTTTCCGGCCATGAGCCCCCCGGCGGCGGGGCCGGGGCCGGGGCGGGCGGNCTGGAGATAAGCCGAGCTTTATCTGCAGCGGTCCCCAGCCCTCTCCCGAGGAGCACCCGTTCAGCCGGGCTGTGAAGGACTCCCCGAGCCCCTGTCCTGAGAGCCTCCCACCTTGCACCGCGCACGGATGCTTGGCAACCTGGTGTGGGTTTGGGTGGGTGACCAGTGGGGCATCTGAGCCGGGTCTGGCAGAATGAGCAGGGAGAGGCACCCCATGCAACGTGGCATAGAACGGACCCGCCGTAGGAAGCCAACTTCCACTTGCTATGGGGCCGCTAGCAACTAGAAGGTGGTGTGGGAGCAAATCAAGCCCCCCCCTGCTGTCTCCTGCCCAGAGAATGCAACGTTTCCTCCCTGATGGGGAAGGCTTGGCTGCATGAGATGGTGTGTAACCAAGACCCGAAACGAGATTGGCTACGCAGGGCAAGACCTTGAGATGGCTGCGTCAGGGCCACAGACCAAGCAACCCAAGAACTATTTGTTCTCAGGTGGAAATCACCTTGCTTTGCCAACCCGCCTGCACAGCCGCAGCTTTCAGCACAGTTGTGACGTACTCCCCGCTATGGGGCTGCCCTCCTGAGCCTCTGTGACGGAGACGAGTGTTTCTCTCAATGAGGGGGGGGCTTCCCACATCCGTAATGCCCTCTCAAAGGCAGAGGCATCACGCTTGAGGTATTTGGTTTGGCTTCTGGTAACTGCCTTCAGCTAATCACGGCTCTTTCTTGTCGTACGTTCCCTCAATGGAAGGTTTTCATCATGAGTGCACACACAGAGCATGAGCAAAGCGTGCTCGCAGCTGAGAAGGGTAAAGCTTTGCCCCAGNGCGCCTTAGCCTCCGCGCCGGCGGCCGCTGGCTGGCTTTCCGGCCATGAGCCCCCCGGCGGCGGGGCCGGGGCCGGGGCGGGCGGGCGGCGGGCACTGAGCCATGTCGCGGGCGGCGGGCGGCGAGTGCCGCAAGGATGCGGCGGGCTGGGAGGGGGAGGACGGGCAGTGTGACTCGGGCATCGAGTCGCTGCGCTCGCTGCCGGGCGGGAAGG
>VYXH01002659.1:43396-56976 GCA_013397275.1 Burhinus bistriatus
GGTGTGGGAGCAAATCAAGCCCCCCCCTGCTGTCTCCTGCCCAGAGAATGCAACGTTTCCTCCCTGATGGGGAAGGCTTGGCTGCATGAGATGGTGTGTAACCAAGACCCGAAACGAGATTGGCTACGCAGGGCAAGACCTTGAGATGGCTGCGTCAGGGCCACAGACCAAGCAACCCAAGAACTATTTGTTCTCAGGTGGAAATCACCTTGCTTTGCCAACCCGCCTGCACAGCCGCAGCTTTCAGCACAGTTGTGACGTACTCCCCGCTATGGGGCTGCCCTCCTGAGCCTCTGTGACGGAGACGAGTGTTTCTCTCAATGAGGGGGGGGCTTCCCACATCCGTAATGCCGTCTCAAAGGCAGAGGCATCACGCTTGAGGTATTTGGTTTGGCTTCTGGTAACTGCCTTCAGCTAATCACGGCTCTTTCTTGTCGTACGTTCCCTCAATGGAAGGTTTTCATCATGAGTGCACACACAGCATGAGCAAAGCGTGCTCGCAGCTGAGAAGGGTAAAGCTTTGCCCCAGACCCAGGCTGGAGTTTAATACTGAGTAATGGTGCAAGAGGAAGAGAAACTTAAGAGGCACTGACACAAGCAAGCACATATCTTTAGTAGCGGGACCAGCAAGGAGGCTCTGTCCTTGCCTGGCAGAGCACGTCTGATTCTGAGGCTGAAGATGAGCTGGGAGCCAGCCCCAGTGTTTACTTCCTGGTTAGGAAGGAGCCTGTGCATCTGCTAATTAGTTCATTAATGCTCACTGTGGGATCTGCTCCGAGGATTGGCTGGAAGTCTCGCAGCAAGCAAGGCTAGACTCAACCCAGCCTCCCACGTTCCCCAGCCGGGCGCCTGGATGCTGCTTTCTAGTCCTGTCCCATCTACAGCACTGGGGCTCCTCAGCATGGAGGAGCTTCTCCATCTGTCCCAGCTGTAACGCTAGAGCCAAGGTGCCCACGGAGAGAGCCAGGGGTCTTTTAAGCAGAGTTGTGGAAGTAACACCTCAGAAAAGCCCCACGGGCTCCCTGCTTGCTGTTCTTTAGGGAGTCTGGTGGACGCAGCTGCTTGGAGATGCTTTTGCTGCTTGGGACTGTTTTGTAAGGTGGCTGAGCCTTTTGCTTGTCAGACTTGCTTGGCCAGAGCCTAACGCAAGCATCTCATTAACTAGGGAAACATTAATCGGTGGTGCCTTGGTTACTGCAGGCACGAGAGGCTCTCGGAGAGCTCTCCAAATGGTTGCAGTCGCTCTTCTGTTTTCTCTCACTCACAGTGCAATTCAGAACAGGAAATCTGTAAAGAGCGAGGGAGGGAGTGAAAAGTCTGCCGGCAGTGCAGCTCATACAGCTCCCGGCTGGCTGTATCCGCACAGGAGCTGGGCTTTCCTGGGATCCACTCCCAGCACTGGCGAGAAAAAAAAACCCTATTCTTGTGGTTAGAGTGGCGAGGCTGTGGATTTCTGCCTCTGCTATTCCTGTCTTTCCTCCTGACCCTGCGGCAGAGGTAGGCGGCATTTATATTTAGAAATGCTGAACATCCACCACTCCGGTCGATGCAAATGGGGACTGCGAGAGTGCCCAGCGACTTATTGAACTGCCACTGGTTTTGTATGCAAAAGCAAGTCGGGGCTGATAGTAATGCTAAAGTCTAAGGAGCAATTGCTCATCTGGTGACAGAAGGTCCCCAGACAAAAGGGATCATATGGCCACAGGCTGCATCCCTTTCATCCAGCCAGACAAACCCATTGACTTCTTTTCATCTCTGTCAGCAGCACATTTCCTTGTGTGCCTTGCTTGAATGTCTGCCACAAAACATCTCCAGGCCGAGAATTAAAATCATACTATCATTATATTTCAGAAGACTTGGGCAACAACACTTTCCTGTAATTGCAATTCTGAAAATACAAAAAAGTTCAGGGGTTTTGGCCGAGTAGTTCCTGTTTCCCCAGCTGCCCTGGCTGCTACCAAGTGGAGAGGAGCACGGGGCTCGCACTAAGGGAGCTGGCAGAAGTCTTGGCTGTCCATCCATAGCTCCCCCGGGCTCGCCCACCTGTGCCGCCTCGAGGTGTGCCTGCCAGGGGGCTGTGTTGGTCAGCCTGCCGCTTGTGGGGGAAGTGTACGAGGTGGAGGCAGAGGCGAGGAGCATGTGCTTGGGCAGTTGGAGCATCAGCAGAATCTTCCCTGGATGCCTTCCTGCCTGCCTCCACAGGAGAGGAACGTTTGCTCAGGCAGGGTGAAGCAATGGGGCTAAAACTGCCTCTTCCCGTGCTCAAAATTAGAAGGAGTCCCCCTTCTGGAGGAAGGAAGTTGGCCAACAGGGGAGATGTGGGTGTGATGGCCAGTGAAATGTGTGGGTGCCTTCTTCCAAGAATCATTTGCAAAAGCCTCAGCTCTGCCCCCCACGCTTCCCCAGTGCTACTGGTGGTCCCTCTGCCTTGGGGAGGTCAGAGCTGCAGTAACTGGGCTACAGCACATCAGTCCTTGAGAGAGAGTGGCAGAGCTGGCATGGTAGGAGAGGTCAAGGATGAGGAACCAGCAGAAGATGGTGAGTGCACTTAGGGCAGTGATACACATCATGCTTATTCCGTGGCAGGGTAGAGGGCAAGCCCTGTGCGCTCAAGCTCAAGCAGTCTCCTCCAAGCATCTGTCGTCCTTGTGAACCAAGTGGTCTCCTCCAAGCATTTGTCTCTTCCATGTAAACCAGCTCCTTTTCTGCTGAATTGAATCCCGATGGGACTGCTCTGTGTGGAAGTGAAGAGAGGGGTTTTCCAGCTGCAGGCATGGCTAGCTCTGAGCAGGCTGTCGGCAGCTATATCGCTGTATCCCGGCCTCCAGACAAGCTCAACCTTTGTTAGGATTCATTGAGGAAACCCCCTCCTTCTGGCCTCGCCAGGCAGATGCAGGAGTCCAGCATCCTGGGAAAGGGGTGGGTGTGGCACCAGCTTCTTCAGGGTGGGATGGGGTGTGAAGCGATCACCGATCGCATTCCAGCACAAGGGAAAACCTCCCAGTTTGCTTGGGCTTATGGCAGCCTCTGCCAACTCTGGAGAGGCAGAGTGGATTCATCAGTGTGGGAAATCAGGCTGAGCTTCCTCTCTCTAGGACTATATACTCTGTCTTAAACTTAAAAACATGTTGCCCTTTCTACCCGTGCTGGTCCTTGGGCCACGCGCTAGTTTATGCCATCGGTACCTGATGCCACCGCGGTGATGGGCCCCTTGGGCAGCTGAGTAGAGTGCATGCAGTCTTGCTCTGGGCCCTCTGGCCGTGCCGTGCTGCAAAAGGCTGGGGGCTGCGCCTCCACAAGGAGGGTGGCCGTCCTCTGCAAGGACCTCCATATGCAAAGCAGCACAGCTCCTCTGCGGGGTTGAAGGTCGGGGGTCCCCAGCTCAATCACGGGAGGGAGATCTCAGCCTCCTTCAGATGGAAAATGGGACCAAGCGGTTTTGGTTGGGTGTGTGTTTCGTGGAGGGAGGGGAGCAGAGGAAGCCTGACTTCCTCCTTCCACCAGAGACAAGTGCTGCCCCGTCTGCTGATAAGAAATCACGTGCCAGTGACTCGTGGGCTGAGATGCCTTAACAAGGGCTCGGGGACAGTTAATCAAGTAAAATTGGGGCCCCACGGGAGCTGATGTTCTAAGCTCTCCTCCATGTGATGGTAGCAAAGGGGCCTTCCCTGCTGAGTCTGCGTGGGTAGGCACTGAGCGCGAAGGCTCATCTTGTGGGGCCAAGAGCCGCTCCTGACCGTTCACCGGCATGTGCCAGTCGTAACCCTCCCATCTCATGCAGCCCTGTGCTAAAGATCTTCCCCATGCAGAGGAATGGATGTTGTCCCCATTCAGGCTGCTGGCTCTGGTGTGGCTGCTTGCTCGGAGCTTGCCCTGCTGAACCCCTGTACCCCTGGATCCCAGCGTGTGTGCCTGGGGGAACGCTTGGAGCGTGACAGCAAGGGGAAACCACTGTGAGAGAAGAAAAAAGAAGCAGAGGACCAGAGAGACACAGTTGTAGGAGAAGGCTTAAAGAAGTCCGATGCAGAGAGCACAACTGGTTGCTGGTCAGGCTGGGAGCTCCCTGCTCGGCTGGGCTGGGCCGTTGCCGGCTGCGCAGCAGCGGCGTGGCCCATAGTTAATGGGAAGCAGGGATGCTCTTGGTTTTTCCAGAGGGGCTTTGGAAAGCCCCTTGCCCGATTGCCAGGGGAGTTCGAGTCCATCCCGGGTTGCTCCCTAGTACGCTGCCGATGTGGGGCAGAGAAGAAGATGAGTCCTAAGGTGGGGCTGGCCGGAGGGAGAAGGGAACCTGTTGTGTCCAGCTCCCCCTACCTGGACTCTTGGCTCTTCCTCTGTGCGTGCTCAGGAGTTTGGTGAGCAGGGGAGGGCTTGGTGCCCCTCCAAGCGAGGGCAGGCAGCTCTGCACAGACTCCTTTAGGATGCCTCAGAAGTTGCTGGCTGCCACAGGGGTGACACACATACGGCTTTGGCATAAGGTGGGTAAGTCCTGGCAGCCCTCTGAGGTTGTGCAGGCAAGAAGAGATTTTTTTTTCCCTGTTCAGATGACTTCAGCCTCGCCTGGAGGAATTTTCTTCAAACTTTCCACCTGCATAAGTTTGCCTTGGAGCTGGGAAGAGACACAGGGAGCTTCAGCACGAAGGAAGGGAAAGAATGGCTGGAAATTTCCATGACCTGGGATGCAGAAGCCTGATGCCTAGCTGTAACAGATCAGTTGAGGTGGGGAGGGCTTCAGGTCCTTGCACCACAGGCAGGCTTGGCTGCTGCTGGGAAAGGGTTGAGCTCAGCTAAATTGACAAAGAAGGTTTTGATTTTTGTTGGTTTGGGGGTTTTTCTAATACAATGTGGATAAAAGAGGAGTCAGACGTGACTGTGTAGGAAGAGAGGCTGTGGGTTCTGAGCTGTGAGAGTGGTTACTGGACGCCTCTCAGTGAGCTGCGTGGGATGCTCTCTACGTCCCGGAGATGGGAAGCCCCTCTGACTAGGGCAGATGCAGGGCTGAAGGGGGGCCCTGAGACATCCGAGACCCATGGCTGGTGCCTTGTTAAAAGAAAATCCTGAGGCAGCGAGGATATGTGCATGGGGCTGTAAATGATTGTTAGGGTGTGTTGTACTGGCTCTGGCAAAGTCCAGGCACTGTCCTCTTGCAAGAGGCTCACCTGGCAAGCACGGGCTGACCTGCTTTCTGGCTTGGCTCATCCCTGCAGTGATGGTAGTGCAGGACAGACCCCTCGTTTTGCAGGGGGCAGTCCACATTCATCTGATGTTTAGGGTTTCTACAATCCAGGACCCCACCACCTGCTCAGAAACAGAGCAAAATGCTCAAACATGTGGGTGCAGACTCTAGAGGATGTAAGGCCAGGGGTGCAGTACACGGGTGAATGGGGGCACCTTCATCTTCCCACCTCCTCCTCCCCCACCTCACTGGAAAATGAGGTGCCCACAGCCGTCTCGCAATATCTCCCCTGCCAGTCAGTCTCCAGCACCCCTCATCCACCGGCGTCCGGACCAGACCCTCTGCAGAGCACCACAGGAAAGGTGGAGGCTGTCTGCCCTCCTCGCCCATCAGTTCCCACCCGTCCCTTTGGCCCCAGGAGCAGCAGGCTGGGAGGCAGCTGCTGCCCAGGCTGCAGATCAGGGGGGTTGAACCCAATGGCTGAAGAGGCTTTGCCCAGGGAAGGGGAGAAGAAACCTGCAGAACAGGAGACTAGGGCAGGAGCAGAGGACATGGGCATCAGCCTACAGCCAGCTGGGATCTGCTGCTCCTCTGGAGCTGCCAGAGGGCAGCTGGCACAGTTTTATGGAGCCAGGCAGCATCACATCGGTATGCGGGGAGGAAGGGAGCTGGGCTGGGCTGGTGGAGGCCTGCAGGGCAGGACGGAGCTGTGTTTGCTGAGCCTGCTGGCAGAGGTTCATGCTGATGGCTGAGGAAGCGGTTAGCAGCACAGGTTACGGGGCTGGAACAGGAGAGCAGGGTAAGCGTGGAATTCCCCTGCTGTTTTCCTCCTCCCTCGCTCAGCTCTCTATTGCTGCTGGGGCCATTTCCTCCCCTGAACAAGTTTCTCTTGTGCGAATTGTTTGCATGATTTCCTACTGCTCCGCTCAGCCAAAATAAGGAGCCAGGAGTGAACTGTTCCCACTACAGACCTTATCTACAGAGGGAGAAAAATTTGTCAAAGCAAATTCTACTGAATGCCGGATCCTGTGTCCCAGGTGCTTCTGGGATAAGATGGTGAAGGGAGAGGCTGCTTTGAGGACAAGGTGTCGTGCTTCACAGATGCAGGGCATCTGCATGGTCACCCCCTTTTCTAGAGGGAGGGAAGAGGACAGCTGGACAACCAGGGGGACTTCATCAGTTCTGCTTGTATGTCAGAGCTGGGTCTCACCCTTACCCTTACTCCTTGCCTCCAGTTGCAGGCATCCTCAGACATGGACACTTTTCCTACCAGGCACTTGAGATCACTCAGAAGCCTGGGAGATGGACAGCACTGTGGATATGGGTGTTCTTCTGTGCCTAAACTAGGACCACCTTGGGCATGGCAGTGCTGCATGTTCAGACCCGGGGAGATCCCCAGGGATGGCCCTGACCCCACTGCTCCCGGATCGTTATTGCTCTGATGATGGGTAGATCACCTTGTGCCAGGAATGCCCTGTGCCCCTGGGACCTTTGCGATTCAGAGCACTAACGAGTCCCCTTGTGCCAGGATGGAGCTGGTGAGCAAGTGGAAAAGCTGAGAACGAGCCCAGCAGTCTGTACTCCTAGGCTGGCCACATTTCCCCTGCCCACAGCTCCTCCATCCCCTGTCCATTCCAAAACTCCCTGTTACCCTTTCCAAAAGTCCCCCTGGGCACCCACTCCCGCGGCTGCAGGCAAGAGGGCTGCAGGCAGAGGTGGGGGCCGTGGCTGGGTGAGGACTGGTCTCTGGCAGCGAGCGTGTATCTCTCCGTCGCCGTGCCCTGGCTCTGGGGCTCAGCTGTGACTGCTGCGTGCCAGCATGCAGCAGCCCACCAGCAGCTGGACCACGTGGCTGCCATGGCAGAGAGAGGTGTGCTTGTGGCCTTGGCTGGAGAAAAATGGAGATTGGCACGATGCCTGCACCTCAGGTCTCCTGGGCGTAGGAGGTTTCCTGGGTTAGCAGGAGATAATTCTGATTCCTGGTTGGCATCACTGCCTCTGGCACAGAGTGCCTTGGTGCACATGCGCTCTTGGTGGGATCATCCCAGCCCGGTGGCCTTGGCACGATTCCCCCGAATAGCTCACAGCTCTCGCAGCCGTTTCAGGAAGCTGAGGGCTGGCAATGAGGAAAGGGGGGAACGAATGCAGAAATGAAAGCGCAGGAGGAGGCTGCACCCGGGTGGAGAAGGAAGAGGGAGGGAGGGGAAGCAATTCTTCAAAGCAGGCATGTCCCAGCTTCAAGGTGAAAGCCTGAGTGCTGGCCGGATGGGGATGGTCACCCCCACTGCCTTCATGGCATAGGTGCCCAAACTTGCTCGGCATCATTTGAGCCCCAAGTGCCTCCACTGCCTTGCTGAGCTGCAAAGCCACCCAAGCCAGGAAGAGAGAGGTGCCGGCAGTGGCGGAGGGCTGCCCTGGGGTTTCCACCTCCCCTGGGTGACTGCCCCACTTGTCCCCACATGACAGCGTGGCATGGTGTGGGTCATGGCAGAAGGGCTGGGGGGATTCCTGGGGGTGCGGGGGCTGGCTGCTGTGGGACGCAACCCCGGGCGCTGCTGTCTCCCCTGGGAGCCCAGCGTGGCTCTGGAAAGTGAAAGCAGCAGAGGTTTAAAGTTCAAGCTGAATTGCCTTGGAAAGTCCCCTGTCTGAGCCATCTTATCTCTGCCATACCTGAAAAAGGCAGATCCCACAGCCTCCTCCTGCACGTGGTGCCTGGGAGCAGGTCTGGAGAAACAGGGGCTGTCCCTGCAAGTGGGCAAAGGACACCTTGGCACAGGTGCCACCACGGGGACTGGGGGCCTGATGCAAAACCCAGCAGGGAATCTCCCTGCCTGGATCATACCGGGGCTTCAGACAGCAACAGCCTGTCAAGGCGAGGGGTATTCTTACAGCTGGTCCCCCAGCTCTGCCCCTCGCTCCTGCCCTCAGCTAGCCTGGCTTGGGCCCCTTGGCTGTGCTCCTGCCCCGTGGTCCACTGAGGGCAGCCGGACCCTGCCTGTGGGGCTGCTTGGCCCCGGCTCGCAGCCCCCTCCCCTGCCCTAGGGAGCACCAGTGGCAAGGGGGCACCCCACGGCGGTGTGGAGTCAAATGTGGGTGGCCTCTTCTTCCAGCGGGGAATTCCCTGCCACGGCATGACCTGGGGCTTCCCCGGGGATGCGGCCTCTCCTGTCTCGGCCTCTCCTGTCTCAGAGTCTCCCCTGGCGGCAGGGTGAAGAGGAACTGGCCTTCTTTTGCCACCAAAAATGGGGCTCAGCTGAGGATGCCCAGGGTCGCAGGTGCTGGCTCAACCCTCGGGCAGCTTTTGGGAGGAGGTGGATAAAGGACGTTTTGGGGACTGGCCTCTGGGCTCCTTAGCACACCCATGTCCCCGCTGCAGCTGGTGAGAAGACAGCCCCAGCCCTGCCTGTTTGCTGCAACGCTTTAGGGCCAGGTCTTGCCTTCTTGTCTGCAGACAGATGCTGTCCATCCCCTACATTGCAGGTGGCATCCCGAAGCTGGGTTGTCCAGCGAGCAGGTTGTCTTTCCAAGGCTGCCACAGCTCTTGCCCTCCATCCCTTGTCTCTGCCCACCTCTGCCAAGCAGCGTGGGTGGCAGGAGCCCGCTTAGAGCCCGGCCTTTGGTTCGGAGCTGATCGCTGCCAAAGATAAAAGCCACCCAGGGGCCCCAGCACAGTGGCGAGGAGGTGGCAGGAGGCTCATCTCATGCCTGCCATGCTCTGCTGGGCAGGAGCTGCTGCCTGCTCCTTGCTGCTGCCCACTCCTCGCTACTCCCTGCCGTGGCCAGGGCTGGCCTGAGGGGGCTGCCCTGTGGCAAGGGGCCAGTGCAGGGGGCCCAGGAGCACAGCAGGTCGGTGGAGGGGACTGGAAATTCCCTCTCGGCTCTGCCTCCGTCGTGCTCTCACTTCTGTTCTGACTGCGTGAGGGGCTGGCATCAGACCCAGCTGGAAATCAAACTTCTCCTTGGGCTGGGGGACCCGCGGCTGCCCGGCCACCCCGTGGCCATGGGGACCATGGTCCTGAGCATGTGGGCTCCCTGCTGGCCACCAAGCTCTGATGGCCACACCTCTGGTGTCCCTCTGTGCCAGCAGGCTGTGTGCCAGCCCTGCCGCAGCAGTGCTAAAAGGGAAGGATGTGGGGAGAGAAGAGGAAATCGGTGTGGGCCAGCAGACCTGCTGGCACGGGGACTGTGCCGCGCAGGTGATCCTGGACTGGCGCCGGGCTCCTGCCCAGCTTTGGCTGCCTGCCGTCGTGGAGGGGATAGCAGAAGTGCAGTGCGCAGCCAGCAGCAGGGAACTGGAATTCCCCAGGCAGCTGCCAGAGCCCAGACGTCCATCCACAGCCGCCAAACCCAGCCCTTGGGCTCTGCGAAACGCATCCCAGGCTCTTCAGACCTGCCCCAGTTGGAGGCCTGGCTTTGGGCACTGTCAGATCCAAGCCCAGTGTGTGCTGTGAGGTCCAAGGGAGGACCCTGTAGTGCTTAGCGGGGACAGGAGGACCTGTTCGCTGTGGGGATCAGAGCAAAGGACTGTCCTGGGGAGCCTTAGGCTGTGTTCCTGCCTTTCCCTGCTGCTGAGCTTCTTTGGGGAGAAGGCAGGATAGAGGAGCTCTGAGCTGGTGGGAAGGAAAGGGGATGGGGAAGGCGGGGAGGTTATTCCTCCATCCTGCAGTGGAGGATCTCTGCTCCTCAGCATGGCAGTCAGGACTCATTTTTCTTTTTTCTTCCCTCCCCTGTTCCCTTTATCCCCTCTGTAGATTGGTTCATCTGGCCATTATCCACTGCGTCCCAGCTGTGGCACTCTGCTGCATTGCTCAGCTGCCCAGGGAGGTGCTGGAGATCCAAAATGATCTTTTCCAGGTATGTGCATGTGATAGGCAGAAGATGGGAGGAAGGCAGGTGCCGCAGGCTGCTCCCTGGGTAGATGCCCAATCTATCTGCCCTTTCCTGAGGACCCCTCACCCACTTCCTCCAGAGCGTGGTGAAGGTCCCATGTGAGGAACCCCTTTTCAGGGAGGGGAAGGAAGGTGTGGGAGATGATACCCTGAAAGACAGCTGTGATAGCTCCCATCACCACAGGGTGAAGGGGTCCTTTATGAGGCCCCAGGACATTGCAGACAGCCCTGGAGGGTGGAGCAGGCACGGCTTGAATGTGGCAGGGTAGATAACCTGGCAGAGTGAGATATTCCCCCATGGGTGATCCTTGAGCTGAGGTGGGGGTGGGCAGCAAGCTGTTTGCACCCCCTAGGTGCAAATCCCGAGGCAGGGACGGGCTCCTGTGCAGCAGCCTGCCCATGCTGCTGGGCTGGCTCCTGTAGGCTGGCGTAGCTCATCATGCTTGGTGTCCTGCAGGGCATCGTCCCCCTTTCCTAATTTCTGTCCCCACCTCCTCTCTAGACCCCGCTCCACCTCGCCGTATACCTGGAGCAGCCCAGCGTGATCCAGGCGCTGATCCACAAGGGAGTGAACCCCGGTCTGCAGGACCGCAACGGCAACACCCCGCTGCACCTGGCCTGCGAGCAGCAGCGCCTGCAGTGCGCCCAGCAGCTGCTGCAGGGCTCAGCCCCGCCGGAGGGCACGGCCCAGCCCCACGGGCACCACCAGGACCTGCAGCTCCAGAACTGGCAAGGTGAGACTTGGGGGCAGCCCGGTGCGGGGCCAGTGGCCAGGTTGGGGCAGAGACCGTGCGTTGTGTATGCAGGCATCCAGGAGCCCAGCAGGGCAGGTGCGGGGTCGGGGTTGGCATGCCTTGGGGTGGTCCAGGCTGACTGTGGCTCTCTCTCCTGCCTCCCCATCCCAGGCTTGGCCTGTCTGCACATCAGCACCTTGAAGGGGAACATCCCGATGATGTCTCTGCTGCTGGAGAGTGGCGCCAACATTGATGTTCGGGTAAGGCTGGGCATGGGTGTGATGTTTGGGTAAGGCCGGGCACTGTGCGTGGCTCCCTTGGGCACTCCCGCCAGCCTCAGGGCAGGCACTGCTGTGGGGCTTGGAGGCACTGAATTTTGAGGGAGAAGAGAGGAAAGGTCCTTGCGGGGCTGTTGCGACAGCAGTTGGGGTGGGGACCGCCCCCTCTGCACCCTGTCAAGGAGGTGCGGGTGGGTGCTGTGGGGCCTGTCTGAGGGGACCCCACACCCATGCCCTTGTGGTCTGCGGGTTGCAGGAGGGCACGAGCGGGAAGACCCCATTGCACCTGGCCGTGGAGTGTCACAACCGCAGGGCTGTCCAGTTCCTGCTGCGCAACGGGGCGTACGTGGATGCCCAGATGTACAACGGGTGCACCCCGCTCCACCTGGCCGTGGGCCGCAAGGATGCCGCCATCGCTGCCATCCTGTCGCACTCTGGGGCTGACACCCTGCTGAGAAACATGGAGGATGAGACAGCCCAGGACCTGGCTGATGGCAACGACGATGTGAGTCTGTGCAGGGGGAGGCCTGTGGCTCTGCAAGCGTGGCGGGGGGTGTAGGAGTTGGACAATCTGGGGGGAGCTCCTAGGAGGAGGTTCTAGCCATGCCCGTCCTTCCCCTATAGGGTGCAGGCGTTGGCTCTGGGGGTGCGTGGGGTGACTGCCTGTTACCTCAAGCCCTAGGGAAAGCCCAGCCAGGGTTTCTTGGCTCTTCCTTGTGGAGATGGGAGGCTGCAGGGCTGGGAGGGAAGTTCTCGGCCCTTACCCCAGCCCTAGTGGAGACAAGACCCTGGGTCCTTACACCTCTGCACCCTTGGCCTTTGCAGCTCCTCGCCTTGCTGCCCTTCGATGACCTGAAGATCTCGGGGAAGCCTGTGGTGTGCTCTGAATGAGCGGCTGGACTCTTTTGGCCCATCGGGCTGCCTCCTTGCTCTGTGCTGTTGCCCTGCTGCCTGCTGGGACCTTGCCTGCCTGCAGTTCAGTGGGAGCAGAGCCACTTTGGGAGACGTTACCATCCCCCCCTTCCCTCATTGGAAAAGTTTTGTTAGCCTCAGGCTGCCTTCTCAGAGGAAAGAAGGTGGCACTATGAACACTACACAGGGGAGGCTTTTCTTTTAGTATTTGTGCCCTGCAGCAGGACTGGATTTCCCCTCCCTGCCATGGGTCTGACTTGTGGGGGTCTCCAGCTTACCCAGGAAAGGAGCAGGAGAGGACTTCTTTTCACACTGTACGGTGGAGGGAGCATCCTCTGGCACCCCCAAACACCATCAGGATAAATGTGGGGTGAGGAGAGTTAATGCTCACTCGAATAAACGTTTGTTCTTGCTGTGGGCGCCTGAGGTCTCATGTGATCTAACCCACCGCGCACCCCCGCTGCGTGGGGAGGCTCGGCACTACCCTGGGCGCCCAGGCATGTGAGGGCTGCAGGGGCTTCCCCAGCCCGCCCGCTCCCTCAGGTCCTGCTCCCTCCCTCGCACGGCAGAAGGTGAGCGAGAGCGCAGGGAGTTCCCCCCTTGCAGAACCTTTCTGGGGGATCCCAGCTGGGTGCTCCATTCCCGTGCCGTCCTGCCGAGTGTCTGGCACTGGGGCTGAAGACAGCATCGGAGGTGCTGGAAGACCACGTTGGGGATCCCTGCTTCTGCTGTTATGCCTGACATCTTGCTGCCTTACCGTGCCGTGGTTTCCTCTTTCGCCAGGAGGATAGAAAGATCCTGCCCCATCGCCTGGCTTGGGAGGGTCTTAAAAACTTAGGGCATGGGTTTTCCGTGTGTTCTACATTCCCCCAGGCTGAAAGCGCTGAAAGCGGAGGAAATAGCAGGGTTATCTCCACAACCCTTCTGTTGTTCAGCTCACTACCCTTCCCTGCCCCCTCTCCAAGCCAGAGGAGCACGTGCGACACACTGGGGAACCACCAACAGAAGGTGCTGTGGGAATGGAGACACCCAGTGCGCCTGACCCCACCTCAGCCCGGGAAATTCCCCACTTGCTGCCTGGGAGCAGCTGCTATTGTTTGGGGCAAATCCTGGATGGCGCAATCACCCCGAGATGCTCTGGAGTGAGCTTCCTCCTCCCTTCTTGGAAAGACAGATAGCAAGGGAATGCTGCCAGGAAAGCAGCACGGGCTCCCTGCAGGCCTCTCTGGAGCTTGCCTGGTCTCTTCGGCAGCCCTGGGCTGGATTGCTCCGTTTCTTTTGAATCTTTGCCTCCCACCTTCTGGCAGGGGCTCCACCCCGCTGCAGACCAGCCATATTCTGCTCNNGAGGGCGCTCCCCCCTGGGACAAACAAGCCATATTCTGCTCATGGGCCTGCCAGGAGCAGGCGCCCCATGGGGCTGCTTCCGTGCCACCTTCGTGGGGGACATGGGGCATTCCTGGGTGGCCCAGAGCGGGAGGGACAGGCACTGCAGGGCAGGGCGAGATGGTGGGGGCAGGGCTGCGGCTGGGTGGGAAGGGGAGGAAAAAGGCAGAAGCAAGTGATCTGCACTTTTTTTTTTTTTAATTATTTTA
>VYXH01002659.1:57512-89076 GCA_013397275.1 Burhinus bistriatus
CCGCTTTCTACCTGTAACACTGGCGTCCCTGTTCCTCCCCAGCCTCGTCGGGGGAGGGCAAGGCCCGCTGCACTGAGTCAGCTCTCGGGGCCTGGGAATTGCTAGCGCAGGCATAGAGAGAGCCATTGTCCCTCCGTGGCCGCCTCTTCACGGCCGCTGTGGGAGAGCAGAGCTGGTTCTCCTGCCGTGGGGGCCAGCGAGGGTAAAAGCAGGCGCAGTCACGCCGAATGGAGCCGGCTGGCGTTCGGTCATGTTGGTGGGAGACGTGGCCCAGGAGTGTAGCAACCGACCCGGCTGCTTGTATCTGACTTCTGCAAAAGCCAGTGGCGTTTCTGCACCCTCTTCCTGGCGAGAGGGCTGCTGCCATCAACCAGGGTTACTTAGTATGGGCAAACCCGGGAATATATGGGCAGCTTCAGCCCCAGGTGCCTGCACCAAACCCTGTTCTTGCATCCTGCAGCACCCCGGTAGCCTGCGATGATGCCCCTGCAGCAGGAGAGGTGACAGGAGTGGAGGTGTCAAACTGCCTTTTCTACAGGGGAGAACTGGAGGAGGGGGGAATAGGAAGCAGACACAGAAACCCACCCCCAGCTGTTTGCACTTCTCCCTGGGCTGGGAATTTCTGGGTCCTTGAAGTCACAGAAGGGAGATTTCAGGGTGAAACACAGCCTCGACTTAGGTCAGTTTGTTGGACTCCAGGGTCCTGGCCACAGCAACCGAGGATAAGAAAAGCCCCTCAGGCCTTTCCCAAGGGAAGAAAAGGTTGGTGGGGAGGGCTTGTTGTTCATGAAATGGCAGGGGACTTTCTTGCCTTTAAAGCTCTAAGTTTGTAAGTCTCTGAGGTTCATGCAAGGGCTACTAGAGGTCACACCTGTGTTATGTTGGGGCTGGGTACACCTCACAGGGCCTAAATTCCTATGATTCAGTTGTTTTAGGGGGAGGGGGCATTAACATCTCTGTCCCTTTGTGTCACAGGAGCCTAGAGCTTCTTCTGGTGCGTGTTTATGTAGCCAGCCCCACAGTCACCCTCACCTGGCCCCCAAGGCAATCGGGAAGCTTTTTCTACTGGAGACACTGAGGCAGGGATGGAGCATGGACCAAGGAAACCTCCTACCCTGATGCAGGAAGACGCAGCTGCTTGTGTGAGGGGAGGATGCAGGTGGCCTTGGGTGTAGGAAGCCCTTGCCACCTTGCTCATTCTGTTGTTTTCCTGGTGCTCTTGTTCTTTGCATGGCCCCTGAATATCGCAGGTTTGCCTCTGTGAGGGAGGGGACAGTGGAGGGAAGAACTCCTTCAGAGAGCATTAAAGCTGTTTTAAAGCTGGCTAGGTCACCACCTTAGGGCTATAGCTGAAGAATATCAGCTATACCTTATTGGATAGTCCTGGTAAAATCCCAGCCAGCCAGTTGGTAGGAAAGTTCCTTCCCAGTCTTGCTCTCTGGCTGTGTCTTTCCAAGCGGGTGAGCCCTGGTAATTTCCTCTGAGCTGTGGGGAATGCCTTGGCACACTCCCTTCCAGGGCTGCGTGGGGAGGTGGGGGAGGCTGGCAGCCTGAGCCTTCCCCGGCTGTCCTCCACGCAGCTGGTGCAGCTGGAGGTGGAAGCTCTGAACCGTTTGGTCGCTCTGGCCACAGGCTTGAAACATGAGCTACTAGGTAGGAGTTGCTTTTTCATTTCAATGACCTTTTCTTTTTCCACTCAGGAGCTGTGCTAAAGTTTAACCTAAAAAGGTGAGGTGTGAGGCGCTCCTTGCATTTGGAGTAAGGACATTGTCAAAACCAGATGGTTATGGCAGTGTTCACACGTTCTCTCCGGAATGGAGAAGTCCACTCCGGACTTGGAAGTCAAAGTTGCTAAGTCCATGTGTTCCTAAGCCAGAGCAAACACCCTTAATGGAAGCAAACATAAATGTCTGGCATGTGCTCTTGAACTCGAGAGGGCTTTTCCTACTCCACATGCTGCTATCATCACTCGTGGGATCCGAGTGCTGCCTGCCACTGGGGAGCAGGCTGGGTAGCACAGGCATGCAGAGCAGAGCTGGCCGTGTGCCGGTTACCCGCAGCCTGCCTCTTTGTCTCTCCACAGATTTTGCCTTCCCCTCATGCTGGCTTCCCTCCCTACCATGGCTGCTGGTGAAGAGTTCCCCCCTGCCCTGCAGGACTCTTGGGGGGACTTCTGGCTCTTCCGTTTCTTTGTTAATGCTGCTGGCTATGCAAGTATTGTGGTGCCAGGATTCCTCCTCATCCAGTACTTCAAGAGAAGGAATTACCTGGAGACAGGTAAGGGCAGGAGCTTGCCTTCCACATCCTGCCTCCCTGTGAGCTCTCCACACCCTATTCAGCACTGACAGGTCATTTCCCTGACCTGCTTTGTCAGACCAGGAGTGAGCCGCTTGCAGAGCTGCATCCCAAAGCTGTCTAGGTGCTATCCTGAAATAAATTTCTCTGAGGCCCCTCCACCAGCAGATGCAGAGGCTAATAAGGAGGGAGGCTTCACCTCTCAAGCTGATGTGGCTTGTGGTGCCCAGGCTGTGGTTAATTCTTTCTCTCTGTTCTCTTATCCCCTTCAGGCCGAGGCATTTGCTTCCCTGTCATCAAATCATGCGTGTTTGGCTCTGAGGTGAAGTCTGTACACCAGGAGGATGGCTCCCTGCCACCCCGAGCAGAGCCCACCGAATCCTCTACAGCCCGACAGGTCTTCAAGCTGGTCTTCTGCGCTGCTGGTCTACAGGTAAGGGCCCTGTGCGTGTGTGTGTGGCCATCCCACTCTGGGAGCAGGAGGTGGGCAGCAGGTTTGTGGCTGTCAGTTCCTTGAAGACCAAGGATGCAGAGCTGTCCTTGATCAGGCATGGTTGGAGGCTGGAACACAGCCTCTCAACCAGGATAGTCCACCAGGGCTGCTATGTCACTTCTAAGGGCTGTGGAGGTCCATTTAGCTGGTGTCATCTGGGTTGGGACCTCTTATCTGTCCAATCACAGTCCTCTGCAGCCATGGATAGGGAAAAATCTGTAATTCAGCAGATTGTTAGGGCTGCTTTTGTTCTGGTCCTCATGTCAGAGGATCAGATAGTTTGAGCCTTCTTACCTGCCAGGCTCTCCTCTGGGTCACCTTCTGGGGCTGATGCGTCCTGCCTTGATGGATTACACTCGAATACTGGAAACAAATACTCAGTTCAGCTACAGAGGACTTTTTAATCTTAGTTTTCCTAAGTCTTAGCTACGACCTGAGCGTCATTAGGAAGGGCAGCTTTTTGGGTCTCCGAGGATTAAAAATAGAATTGTGGGCATTGTGATAGAAAAACCCACACATCCCACAGCCAGCAGAAGACACCCACCCTCTGGGCTATTATCCCAGCCTATGCAGACTTGCTGTGGGTAACCACCAAGTCCTTCCATCTCTCTGTGCCTCAGTTTCTCAGGAGGGTATACATGGTGAGAGAAAGTCTGTGTTACTTGTGTGAGTGGCTTGGTACTGTTGCACCAGTAGTGGAGGTGACAGCCAGAACAGTGATCATCCCTGGAGGAAAATTTTGTCTGCTGGGTTTGAAACTAGAATTGATTTGGATGGAAGAACTGGGCCTGGGGAGCTGGAAGTGAACACCAATGCAGAGGCCACTGGGAAAACTGCCAGGATCTGCCGCAGGGAGCTGGCACTAAAGCCACAGCTGTGCATCGGTAACGTTCCCTGATCTTGTTGGTCTGGTTCAACAGGCAGCTTAAAGCATAACTGCGCACTGTATGCCAGGATGTTTGCTTTGCAGGGCTCGCTGTATGCCAGGATGTTTGCTTTGCAGACTTCTCTCTCCTTGAAGAGGTTGTAAACTGAGCAGGTTTTGTTTGGGACGGGATGTTCCTGGTTGTAACCACAAGGGACAGTGGGTTTGCTCAGACAGGTGGAGTGGGGGATGGCCCCATCTCCCAGTGTCTCAGGGAAGCATTGCCTGCAGAGGATGAGGCAACGCTGAGGCAAGCAAGGATCTGCTGGGGTCTGTTCTTCCCGTGGTTGCTTGCAGCTGCCATTGTGGGTCCCAACTCTCCCTGTGCTCCTCCTGCTTTGCAGGCCTCCTACCTCACGTGGGGTGTCCTCCAGGAGCGTGTAATGACGAGAACGTATGGTGCCACCGAAACGGACCCTGGTGAGAAGTTCAAGGACTCCCAGTTCCTAGTGTTCATGAACCGCATCCTGGCCTTCACAGTGGCTGGTCTGTACTGTGCCCTGACCAAGCAGCCGCGACACGGGGCTCCTATGTACAAATACTCCTTTGCCTCCCTCTCCAACATCCTCAGCAGCTGGTGCCAGTATGAGGCACTCAAATATGTCAGCTTCCCTACGCAAGTGTTGGCCAAGGCCTCCAAAGTGATCCCAGTGATGATGATGGGCAAACTGGTGTCGCGCAAGAGTTATGAGTACTGGGAGTACCTGACTGCTGCCCTCATCTCTGTGGGGGTCAGCATGTTCCTGCTCTCCAGTGCTCCCAACAGGCACGTGTCTACCGTCACCACTTTCTCAGGCATAGTCCTCCTGGCTGGCTACATAATCTTCGACAGCTTCACCTCCAACTGGCAGGACGCCCTCTTCACCTACAAGATGTCTCCTGTTCAGATGATGTTTGGCGTCAACGTCTTCTCCTGCCTTTTCACGGTGGGCTCGCTCTTGGAGCAGGGTGCCTTGCTGGAGTCAGTACGCTTCATGGCCCGCCACTCAGAGTTCATGGCCCACGCCGTGCTGCTGTCGGTGTGCTCTGCCTGTGGCCAGCTCTTCATCTTCTACACCATCAACCAGTTCGGGGCAGCCGTCTTCACCATTATAATGACACTCCGCCAGGCCTTTGCCATCCTCCTCTCCTGCCTCATCTATGGGCACACTGTCACTGTCATGGGTGGGCTGGGTGTAGCCGTTGTCTTCATGGCCCTCTTCCTCCGTGTCTACGCCCGCAGCCGCATGAAGAAGCGCAGTAAGAAGCTCCCGCCAGGGGACACCCCTGTACAAAAGGTCTAAGGAGCTAGGGCCATGGCATTTAAGCCATGCCAGCTGTCCTGCCTCCGCTCGGGAGTACTTGCTTGATTTCTCAGAACCCGCTGAGGAGCAGGGTGGGGTATGGATAGGCTGGACCAGTGACTTGCTTTTCCTGGGGAAGGGCTGGAACAAGCCCAGGGAATGCTCCAGGCTGCCGTAGCTCCAAACCTTTCCATTTGCCTTAATGGGTCAAAGACTTCTAGCCAAGGCATGGGCCTGGGGGCTCGCATCTTGGGCGAAAACCAGCATGGGGCTGCTGGTACTCCTGCCCCACCTGTCTTGTGGCTTCTCTCCAAAGTCTCTGATGAACAAGGGAGCCCTTTTCGCTGGTACCGTCTTGCCTCTGGCTAATGCTCCTCCATTTCTGTCACTACTACAGAGCTCAGCAGGAGGAAAGGGCAAGCAAAACACTAGCTTTCTTTTTGAAACACCTCCATGTGAGGCAAGTCCCAAGCTGAGCCTGTCCCAAGGTGGGGGAGCTCTCAGCTCCCCTCCCAGGAGGTGCTCCAGGTAGGACAGGCACAGCTAAGGGAAGGACTCCCAGCCTGTCCTACCCCAGGCCTGGGATCTGCTCTGGGAGGGTGCTCTGCAGTGAAAGCCAGTACCTCCAAGTTTGGTTTTATCAGTTCCTTGCCCCTGCTCCAAGACACTTTTCTTCGCTCCCGTCAGCCCAGGCTGATTTTTATGCAGAGACTGAGGCTGGCTGGTACAGTTCCCAAGGCTTGCCGAGTTGTTCTAGGTTGCTTTTTGGTTACATCCGCTGCTGTTACAGGCCAAAGGCTGCGCTGCCCAGAAGCCCCAGCATCGCCTCGGGGTGTCTCAGTGCCACGGTTTCTGGGCTTTGTAGTTGCCATTCAGAGAAGCACAAATAGCCCCTCTTCTTCCTGCCAACTGGAGGCATCAGCCCCAGCTTTCCTGGGGCCTGGACCAGAGCCCCACTGTGCCTGGAGAGCTGAGAGATGGGGTAGAGCCCGCTTGCCGTGCCTTCTTCCTGCTCCACAGACAGCAGGGGATGGAGCAAGTGGGCACCTGCTCCCCAGGCAGCAGGGGACAGAGCAGTGAAAGCTGCTTTTCCCCAGGAGCCTGGGTTTTACTGGTTAATCCTTTTCTCCTCAACACAACCTGACTGACAAGCCAGCAGGTTTTGGTACTTTTGAAAGGCAACTTTTTTCTCTTTATTTTATTAAATTAAAAATATGCTGCATATAGTGCCCTGAGGGTAAATATTCTTCTTTTTTTTTTTTTTTTTTTCCATGTACCTGGAAGGAGGGGAGAGACTTCCCAACCCTTCCTGTGTCCCTAGTTTCTCTAGGACAGCAAAGCTGTCTTTTCTTTCCAAACACAGATGCCTCTGCCTTTGCCCAGGCAGGTGTCAACCAGGGTTGAACCCAAAGCTGCAAGGCCTGACAGGAGATCCTTGCACAGCTAGGTGGGGAGCACAGCCAGACTTGGACCACTGCTTATGATGGTAGGCAGGTGGAAGAGCTGTTAGCCTGGTTCTGGTTTGGCTCCTGGGTTCCCTGCTTGGGTAGCCCCAGCAGGTATAGCTACAGCCTGCATAGCTAGAGAAAGACAGTGCAGAGGCCTGCTGAGCACCTGCCAGCCAGGGCCACCAGTGCTGTAGCAAGGCCCTGGAAGAGCTCATCCTTTATGGGGTGTATCTGCACCAACACCAGCTCCACAGGCCCCACACCAGAGACACAGAAGGCTGGCAGTGTGCATGGTACATCCTACTGGTACCTATGGGAGGCCTGGTGAAAAACCTTGTCTGTAGGCCTACGTAATCTAGTAGTGGTGAGGTCTGGGGTCAGAGACAGGACCTTAACCTAACAGAGCTAGAGAAAGGGGAGACTCAGGTGAGTGCTACAAGAGAAGGAGGAGGAGACCAGGGACAGGAGCTGCTTATCACAGTGCTGAGTTAGGTGAGCCAGCACAGATAACAAAGCTGGTGCTGAGCACAGCCCAGCCTTCAGAGTACTTGGCTCTCCAGCAGTTTTACCTGTGCTCCTTTTCTAGCTCTGAGCTCTCAAAAGTGCCTGTGCAGCCTCACAGCTCTTCATCCTACCCCTACAAATTCCCCCAAATGTCTGCCTCCACCATCTGCTGACAGACTGAAAATGAAATGGGTATTTTTTCCTTTGGTCAAAAAAAAACCCCACACCAACGTTACCTGCCAGGTTGGGAATGAGATACCTTTTCTAATTTAAGTGTAGATTTAAAGAAATCGAGGGAAGGGAACAAACCACCCCAAAACCTTCTAAGTGAAAAAGAATTTACTGATTCATTATTTGGCAAAACCTTCCTATACAGAGAGAAATCTTAATTTTAAGCAGTTTTTTTCTCCTGTCTAGGGAAAGAAAACCACCCTGAAGGCATTTGCTAGCTCAGCTCCAGCACTGCCCTACCAGCCTGCACCCAAACAGCTGCCACACTGGCAGTGCAGTGCCCTGGTGTGCAGTGAGGGACTCCAGCAGGCTCTGCCTCCTCCCTCCCTGTTGAAGATGGATACTGGCTAAAGCTCACTCCATTTTGTGCCTGTGATTTCTGGCAAGCAGCCAGAAAGAGAACTTGATGTTGGTGTCACTTTCCCCCAACAAACCCCAGGGGCCATTGTGGCCAAGGGTGACAAACCCTGCTCATGGCTTGTGAGCTCAGTGCAGGGGCCAGATGAATCAGAGGTGATGCCGCAGGCTTCTCAGTCATCTGGGACACAGGCAAAAGCCAGGGGGTGGCCAGATGCTGCCAAAGCCCCCAGGGCTGCAGAAGCCCAGAAAGGGCAGACTGGAGGTGGGAGGAAAGGAGGAGTCTAGAGCACAGTGCAAGAGGAGTTTGGCTGGAGAGCTGAAGAGAGGCAGCCTGAGCCGTCAACTCCCCGCCCTGCTCCGCACTGGAAGGGAACAGGCAGATGGCTTCTGTCACAGCTTGGGCCCCCAGGGATGCTCAGACCAGCCAGCAGCAGTGCAGGCTCAGGTCCTGGCACAGCTTGCCCAGCTGACTGCAGATTGGAAAGGTTTGTTCCCAGGCTGTGGGGCATACAGTGCTCTGGGTGGACAACTACTGCCTGCTGGAGAAGACCCCACCTGCACAGCAGGTCATGTGTTTCTCCTACCCCCTTCATGATGCCTGGGCAGGGAAGGGGTAGAGATCACCTAAGGTTGCACTCCGAAAACCAGTCAGGGCAGGGGAGAGACCAGCTGCCCGATACCCTCAAGCATAGGCTGAGACCCTTTCCTCCATATGGTAGGCATGAAACACAAGGGACCCCGCGGTGTAAACCACATTCTTTGATATTTTAATTCCAGTAGAACAAAACAACAGAAAAATAAACAAAAAATAACTAAGCCAACCGAAATACAATATCCTACCCTGGGGGCTGGGGAAGGCAGCAGCTCAGAGGAAGGGCTCTCCCACCCCGTTGGAACAAGGGCAGTGTTTGATGCCTACTGGAAATGTGAGAGACCCCATGAGGGGGGAGAGAGGGGAAGCCTGATGCCTCCTCACCTCCACTCCCTGTCAGCTGTTCCTACACAAGCAGAAAGACATAGAACAGACAGGCCTCGGGCTGCCTGAATCACTCACTACTGACAAACAGGGAATCATGCCCTCCTGCACCCTGCCAAAAACAACCCCAAACAAACAAACTGAAAAAAACAGACACCACCAAGGAGTCAGTAGCAGCTGGTGGGAGCAGACCCCCTTCTAAGCAGACATGAGGTGGGGCAGAGGCCTGGCAGGTGAGGGAAGAGGCGTCTTCCTACTTTAGTCTACCTCTTCCATACGGGATGCATCTTCACCTCCCTCCAGAGGGGGGATTTCATCACGGACAGCTGCACTGGGCTCCTCTGCAGTCACCTCATCTTCATCAATGCCTGCGAGAGGGGAGGAAAGGAAGAGATGAGGCCTCCAAGTAACACAAAGTGATCCCAGAGGAACAGCCTCTCCCAGAGCAAAGGCTGGCTCCTCCCAACAGGGCTATTAGCATCCAGTAGTTATGCCAAGCCACAGTACTTCTTCATTTACATTTTTGCCTAAAAAAAAAAAAAACAGTTTAGAGAAATAAGTTAGGTGCAAGCACAAACTTTCACCAGATGGGTTCACATCTCCCATGGCAGACTTCCGACATTCACTATAAAGAACTGAAAAGCCTCAGCTTGTCATCTGAGCAGGCTGGTGGTGGCTCCTGGCCTTGTAGAGGACAGGACAGACCACTCAGAGCCCTGAGCCCTCACAAAGTACCTTGTTTCAGATTTCTATTTGCCCCTAGCCACCTTATGTACACAGCCAGTTCTGCACAACACACCAGCACGGCTCCCTTATGGCCTACCCCTGCCCCAAGACAATTACATGCTAGCCTGCTCAGCTAACCTGCTTTCAGAACCTGCAGGCCTGAGATGCTGCATGGACACCTACCAAGCCCCAGTTTGATCATCCTGTAGATGCGGTTGGAGTGGGTCTGGGGATCTTCCAGGGAGAAACCAGAGGACAGCAGAGCAGTTTCAAAGAGTAGCACCACCAGGTCTTTGACAGCTTTGTTATTCTTGTCAGCATCAGCCTTCTGGCGGAGGGTTTCCACAATTGGGTGGTCAGGGTTGATCTCCAGGTGCTTCTTGGCCATCATATAGCCCATGGTAGAGTTGTCCCGCAGCGCCTGAGCCTTCATGATGCGCTCCATGTTGGCCGTCCAACCGTAGGTGCTGGTGACGATGCAGCAGGGAGATGAGACCAACCGGTTTGAGATAGTTACCTGCCAATGTAGCCAAGGGTTAACTGAGTAAGGTCCTCCTATGCCCTGGACTGGGCCCAGCCACAGCACACATGATACCCCAGGTCTTTGCCCCAGGTTCACTTGGGGACACACCAAAGCAAGCAGAGATCCTTCAAGCAGCTCCAGGACTGCTGCACAGACCAGTTTGGACAGCTCAGCCAGCACCTTCAGCACCCACTGCATGTTTCCCACACTTACCCTCTTCCCATCAATGCACGTATTTGGGTCAGTGCCCCTCACCTGCAGCCTGGCTGCTTAGAGCAAGATGGTGCAGTGCATGCTGGGACCTCCAGTCTCCTTTAGCGGCTCCTCTGCAGGAGATGAGGGAGATCAGAGGCATGCATTGAGCTGAGGCCCTTGCCTGCATCACGGAGGGCCCAGCCCCCTCCCTCCAGCCCAGGACACAGCCCTGGGCTGAGCTCTCTACCCATCTCACCTTCTCCACCTTCTTGTCCAGGATCTCCTTCATGAGTTTGCAGAGGGTCTCGAACTTGGCCTTGCTCTCC
The DNA here is from genome assembly GCA_013397275.1 of Burhinus bistriatus. Lineage (NCBI taxonomy): Eukaryota > Metazoa > Chordata > Aves > Charadriiformes > Burhinidae > Burhinus > Burhinus bistriatus. The sequence goes on from VYXH01002659.1 coordinate 67,798, forward strand.
TCCATCTTCTTTTTCTCCTCCTCATCTTCAGGAAGCTCTAGCCCCTCCTTGGTGACCGATACCAGGGTCTTGCCATCAAACTCCTTCAGCTGCTGCACGCAGTACTCGTCAATGGGCTCTGTCATGTACACCACCTCAAAGCCACGCTTCCGCACACGCTCCACAAAGGCTGAGTTGGCAACCTGCTCTTTACTCTCCCCTGGGTGTAGAAATTATATGTCACCAAGATGTAAGAGCTGGTTACAAGCAGGACAAACAGCACTAGTCTCTCAGAGCCCCTAGCATAAACCTTGCTGCAGCCAGGGCTCTAGGCCTGGTGGTCTTTCCCCAGCTCCCAGAGATGGGCAGTTATTCAGCAGGAAGGGCCTGCTGAAGGCAGCAGGACTTACCTAGAAAAATTTGCTTTAAGTTAGGGCTCATAGACAGGTAACCTGCCTCCACCTCGCTAGGGCACGGAGGAGCTCTGGCTCACCTGTGATGTAGTAGATACTTTTCTGGGTCTCCTTCATACGGGACACGTACTCTGAAAGCGAAGTCACCTCATCACCTGACTGGGACGTGTGGTATCGCAGCAGCTCCGAAAGGCGCTTTCGGTTGGTTGAGTCCTCATGGATGCCCAGCTGGGGGCAGAAGAGATGCATGAAGCCTCCAGGATGGGACTTGCATGCACTTGGCCACCCTCAAGGCAAAGCCATCTCTGCTCATCCCCTAACCATTTGAGTCCGGGTCCTAGGGCAGCCAGAGGCACCAGCTGCCCACAAAGGCTCACTGGGGCACTTGCGAGACCCCCTCTACCCTAACACCCAGGCACAGGGACAAGCCTGCTCCTGAGGCAGACAGGTCATGGGTCCCTCCCTCCTCCAGGTGCAAGGTCCCCAGCTCACCTTCAGATTCTTGGAAAAGGCCTCATAAAATTTTTTGTAGTTCTCTTTGTCCTCTGCCAGCTCAGAGAAGAGCTCCAAGCATTTCTTCACAATGTTTTTGCGGATCACCTTGAGGATCTTGCTCTGCTGGAGCATTTCACGAGAGATGTTCAGAGGCAGGTCCTCCGAGTCCACAACGCCCCGGATGAAGTCTGAATAGGGGAAATGAAAACAGGAGTCATGTTAAGAGCTCTGAGCTTCATCACAGGAGGAAAGGTGCTAAGACACTGGCCGCTGTGCACCCACACCAGCTAGTGCCTCAGCCAGCAGCTTTATACTGGGAGCTGCACCACAGGCTGTGAGGGTCCCAGCACCACACTGGGAGTCTGAGGCAGGGGGGCTCTTACTTAGGTACTCAGGAATGAGCTCGTCACAGCTGTCCATGATGAAGACACGCCTCACATACAGCTTAATGTTGTTCTTCTTCTTCTTGTTCTCAAAGAGGTCAAAAGGGGCACGGCGTGGGATGAAGAGCAGGGCCCTGAACTCCAGCTGCCCTTCCACGGAAAAGTGCTGCAGAGCCAGGAAGGAAAAACAGCTGCTGCAGTGCTTCCCTTCTACCCCCCTTCCCCCGGGACCCACTGCGAGCAGGCTGAACTGCCGTTCCTCAGCACTGGGGCTAGCAGAGGCGCACAACAGGGTCTCTAGCATCCAAGCAGCCCACATGTCCCCCTCCTCAGCCCCATTGCCCCCTACATCCCAGGGCTCTCTGGCATCCAGCAGGCCAGGACAGAGGAATCATGCTTCTCTGTGGCCACATACCCTCCCCATCCTGCTTCTAGGCTGGCACTGCTAACCCCTCCAACTGCACTGGGAGTCGCAGTGCAGGCTGGGGCACCACCAAGTTGCCCGGAAGCCCTCAGTCTCACTGAGGCACAACCACGTGGTGGCTCTGGGTATGGGCTGGAAAGGAGCCTGGAAGCCAAGGTAGCCCATCACCCACCTTGACAGCCAGGTGGTCCTCCCAGTCATTGGTGAGGCTTTTGTAGAATTCTCCATACTCCTCCTGAGTGATATCATCAGGGTTCCGGGTCCAAATAGGCTTGGTCTTGTTCAGCTCCTCCTGGTCAATATATTTCTCCTTGATTTTCTTAGTCTTTTTCTTCTTGCCTTTGTCTTCCTCCTCATCATCATCAGAGCCCACATCTTCAATTTTGGGTTTTTCTTCATCTTTGGATGCTGACTCTTCCTCTTCCTTCTCGCCTTTCTCCTCCTCTGCCTCATCATCACTGATCTCTTTCTCGCGCTCCTTCTCCAGCTATGAAAAAAGGGACAAGCAAGAGTTAGGTTTAGCCCCAAGCAACTGTTACCAGGAATTCTTTTCCTCCAGATGAGAGAAATGGGTGTCCTCCAAGGCCCAACAAATGCAACATCTGGAACCAGGGCTTCTCCTGAAACCAGCCCTCAGAGACACTCCACAGCTCCTGCTACCAAAAGCTGTGTATGAGAGGATGAGGCAAGGGGCAGGACACCCTCCTCCCTCCATGGCTGTTTTAGATGACCTCTAGCTGCACAGATCAAAGGCCAATAGCATGGCTGGATATTCACCACCTTCACCTCCGATAAGCTCCCAGCCTCAAATCACGTCTGGCCACACAAGTTGGGAGCACCACTGCTCAATATCCAGCAGCTGGGAGCTACAGAAGGGAACAGAAGAACCTATACTCTGCCCTTTTCTGGGCTCCTGCTCCCAACACCACCCACCCCTGCCCTCCAACTTTCCAGGGAGCCCCCACAGTCCTTCCCTTACGTACATAGAGTGTGATAGGGTAGCCAATGAACTGGGAGTGCTTCTTCACCACCTCTTTGACACGCCGCTCCTCTAAGTACTCTGTCTGGTCCTCCTTCAAATACAGGATCACTTTGGTGCCCCGTCCAATGGGCTCACCTACGGTGTGGGGAAAGAAACGCTAGCATTTCAGGGCATAGCGTTAAAGGGCAGAGAGCAAGTGGGACCAGCTCCTTGACCCTGAATAGTACTTGACACCTAATATTAACAAGTGTGACTGACAACACAGCACAGCTCTAGGGAACATGAAGAAAAGGGATGCTTCTACCAGAGAAATATGCTTGGTTTTTTGTATAATACGTACCACGGTCAGTTCGGACAGTGAAGGAGCCCCCAGCTGACGACTCCCAAGCATACTGCTCATCATCATTGTGCTTGGTAATGACAACCACCTTCTCAGCCACTAGATAGGCAGAATAGAAACCCACACCAAACTGCCCGATCATGGAGATGTCTGCACCAGCCTGTGATAGCAGAGTAATAGACCAGTGAAGAGACAGGAGATGTCGGCAACTTACAGCAGCAAAGAACTGGGTCAGCATGCAGAGAAAAAGAAGCAAGTACCAACAGGCAGCTAGCCCTACCCTCAGCTCCTCCCTGCTGCTGGAAAGGTGGGGAAGCATACTTGGGTAGGCCAACAGCTCGCACAGCAAAAAAGGCAGCAGGGCTAGGATTATACCCCAGTGAAAGCCCGTGGCCCAGGCCCTAGGGAACCCATGCAGCCAAAGGCAACCCACCTGCAGGGCTTCCATGAAGGCTTTGGTACCAGATTTAGCAATAGTGCCCAGGTTGTTGATGAGGTCTGCTTTTGTCATCCCAATGCCAGTGTCCACCAGGGTAAGCGTGCGGTCCTGGGGGTTGGGGACTATGTCGATCTTGAGGTCCTTACCGCTGTCTAGCTTCGACGGGTCAGTCAGGCTCTCATAGCGGATCTTATCCAGCGCCTAGGGAAGAGGGTGATGCTTGCCACGGCCTCCCTTCTCAGCAGCCACACCCCTCCTCCCCCAGCACCGCAAGCCTCGCAGGCCGCCCAGGCACCGGGCACCTCTCCCTGGGCACCTCTCCCTGGGCACCCCCGGCGGGACATCAGCCTCACCCGAGCCCCTCCCCCCAGCAGAGAAAGACGGCCGCCCCCGCAGGGGCGAGCAGGGCCCAGGCTCACGTCGGAGGCGTTGGAGATGAGCTCCCGCAGGAAGATCTCCTTGTTGGAGTAGAAGGTGTTGATGATGAGCGACATGAGCTGGGCGATCTCCGCCTGGAAGGCGAAGGTCTCCGCATCCTCCTCCCCGTGCCGCGCTTCCTCAGGCATCTGCAAGGCAAACACAGGCCGTTCGCACCAGGGGGCGGGTGGGGGCGCCCCGCTCGGCCCGGCCCAGCCCAGCCCAGCCCAGCGCAGCGCAGAGCTCTTACCGTGTTAGCAACAGCGACCGGCAAAGGAGCGACAACTTCCGCCGGCGCCTTTTATAGTCATGGGAAGCACACCGCCCACCGTCTCCTTCCGCCTTAAAACGGCCCCGCACATTGCGGCAGAAAGCAGTATGGGTCCCACCAGCGTTGCTGTGTAACAGCAGCGGCTATAGTGGCGGCGGGAGAGCAGCCATTAGTCCTAGGCCGCTGCTGGGCCTCCAGGCGCCGCGGTGAGGCGCGGCGAGCATCCTCTGGCAGGGGACTATTTCCCGTGACCGGCAGCGGAGGAGCACCATCGCGGGGGGGAGGGGAGCAGTGCGAGGGCACTTCTAGAGGCTTCCGCAGAGTTCATAGTCGGCGGAGCTGCGGCCGCCTTTGGCTGGCGGCTCTGTACCTGGGCAGAGGGCCGGGGGTCCGCGGAGCTCCAGGGGGTGCTGGCTGTCCCAGCTCCATGCTGTAGCTCCCCTGAGGCCGAGAGCCATATAGCTGTGCCGGCCAGAGGCTGGGTGTAACCAGGGGCCGTGAGGAGGAGGAGGANTGAAGGTGGGAACCTGCCGCTGAGGAGGAGGAGGAGGAGGAGGAGGCGGCAGGCTGTGGGGATCGTGTCAGGATCTAAGAGCAAAGCAGGCCCCTTTTCCCCCTTGGAAACCAGCGTTTGGACACGCTGTTTTTGTAGAGTCTAAGGGCAGTAAGATAAACCTCACGCCTTATTCTCCCTGTTGGGGCTGTGGGCGCACTGGCCTGGCTGCCAAAGGAAGCGGGGGGGTGGGATGAGGGGACCCGGGCCCCGCAACTTTTGGCTGGGGGTGCCGAGGAGGCGACGGCTGTGAGTGATGTGGGGCAAAGGGGTGGGGTGGAGGCGGGCGGGCAGGGTGGTGTAGTTCCCCCCCAGGAGCGGGAGGTGGCACTGCGGCTGTTCCCAGGCACAAGGACAGCTGCCGGGTGCGTGTGCCACGGGTCACTGCACCCCAAAATGTGCAGGTGCATCCCCCTCCTTATCAGCGGTGCGGAGGGCAGCACCCCCTTCCCATCCTGGCCACGTCCCCGTGGCAGAGAGCCACTGGGCCTGTCCTTGAAGAGGGTGAATGTGCTGCTTCGCCGCCTGATGATGGCTACAGGGGATGCTGAGGACATGCCAGTGCCCACTCCCTTCAGCCCTTGCACCTCCCCAGCGGTGACAGGTACATGCACGTAACCAAAGAGGTGTTTTGGTCTTTTTATAGAAAACGGCAACTGTACAGATGCATTTACGCAGACGAGGGATGGGAAAGCCAAGGGAGAGATCAGGCCTCCCCCTGCAGCACAGGCAGGGAGGGAAGGCAGCCTCCTCTCGCAGCCCACGGTGGGGCCTCCTGTTGCACAACCAGGGGGCAGAAAGAAAACAACAGCAGAATTACAAAAAAAAAAAACCAAAACCCCAAAAAAACAAAAACCAAAAAAAACCAAACCACAAGTAGGGAACAAAGGCAAGAAGAGGGGGAGAAGGTGGGGTATGGAGACCACCTCCTCCTCCCTCAACCCACTCATGGTGTTGGCTCTTTATGTGGGTGGGACACAGATGCCTGTGTCCCTGGGATGCTGCTGGGCAGGTGGATGTGCGCCTAGCAGAGAGCAGGGATGGTGAGGCTGACTGGGGGTCTCCTCCCTGTTTGCAAGTCTCACCAGCAGGAGAAGTGGTGTGGGATGTTTCCAGGCCCCCTGGAAGAAGAGGAGAGCAAGTCCCTAGGTGCCTTGGGGACAAGGGCAAGAGAGCAAATAACACTGGATACCAGCCTTCAACTCAGAGAGGAGGAGGCTGAGAATGGCTTTTGGCCTTGAGCTGGGGAAATTACGCAGCGTGGGAGGCAGATGGACCTCTGTGAGATCCCAGGGGTCTTACACACACACACAGCATGGGGAAGGAGAAGGCACGTAGGCCTGAAGGCATCACACAGCCGAGCGTGGCAGGAGCCAGGCCAACCCTGCAGGAGTGGAACCGTCCCCAGGTGTAAAGTCTGCCATGGCAATGTGATTTGGCAGGTGCAGGTGTTATCTCCCCATGGCGCCGAGGTAACCAGGGCCTCGGAGGAGGATGCAGAGCCATATCTCGATGTCCCTGCACCCTCTGGGTGCCTCTGCTAGATGAGAATTCGGAACAGGAAGGAGACAGCAGCTCCTAGGGCCAAGCCCAGCGACAGGAAAAAGGTCATGACGGCTCCAGCTGTCTCTGCTTCATGGGCAAGCACTTTCCTAGGGGAGAAACAGGTGTCAGACCCGCCCTCAGGGATGCATGCCCTGTGCCCCACTGCAAGTTCAATGGAGCGGTGGGAGGAGGCCACAGAGGAGGCAGAAGCTATGCTCCTCTGCAGCAGAGGAATGGCAAGAGCAAATCCACCTTGGCTCCAAGAGCCTGCCTCCATATTACGGGCTCGTAAGGAAAGAAGTGCATCACGCAGGCTGCTCTGAAGCTCCTGGCGCCAGGGACACCCCTCTCTGACTCCTGTCCCCATGCACTGCAGCCCGCCTGGCTGAGCCCCAGCTGGGCTCCTTAGGCTGCCTGTACTCCTGCCTTAGGCAAGGCTGCTCACCCTGCTTTGCTCCCCTCCAAATCCCCGCTGCGTCCGACCCCTTCCCCAGCATGGCAGGTGGGGAAAATGGAGAGCCCAAACAATAGCTTCCCATCTCTAGGATACGGAGGCACAAGGCTGGAGATGGGACTCCAGGGTTGTCTCCCCCGAGGTGGTATCGCAATGCCCCTTGAGCCTTGGGGACTGCTCACACCAGAGCTGGGAGTGTAACCAGCCCTTCCCCTGTCCCCAGCTCTTACTCACTTGGGCCCGAAGCACATGCAAAGGCTGGCCAGGTAGCCATTGGAGATGGAGAAGAAGATCATGAAGACGATGTACCAGGCGTCATGGGAGAATACAACAGGCAGGTATTCACGGGGCTGCACGTTGCACAGCATGAAAAGGGGGATAAAGATGACACGGAGGGCCACCATCACTGGCAGGAGGCAGCTGTCCTTCCCAGGCTGGGAGAAAAACACAGGTCACTGAGCAGCTGAGAAGTGGACATTCCCCATCCCATGTGTGCTGGCCGGGGCTATACAGAGGCTGTCCTTACTGCGCCGGGGCTGCAGAGGAGCCACATAGAAGGCAAAGTTGCTGAGAGACCTTCTCTGCTGCAACAAATCTCAGCGTCACCACTTGCTGTGCTAAGGAGTCCTACTAGGTCTGAAAGTCGTATCCCAGCTGACTTGGAGATAGCAGCAGCACTAGAGCCAAAATACTGAGCTGGCCTTGAGAGCGACTGCTAAGCCCTTGCTGGAAACAACAGGCAGGCAGGCAGGCGAGCCTCGTGCATGCTCACGCAATCTCCTCCTGCAGTGAACCACCACGCAGAACAAGGCTGGCTGAGGTAAATCCCCTCTGGCACCTCAGCCCCTGCAAACTGGGCTTTAACCAGCTCTTCAGCCTCCTACGCCATCCCCCAGCCAAGCAGGGTGAGATCCAGCAATCTGGGAAAGGGATTATGCTGGGACTGTTTCGGACAGTGCTGGGTAAGGCACGGACCGAGTTATGGTCTCCTCGGATTCTAACAGAGTCCCTGGACACACGAGGCTGGGACGAAGAAGGAGGCACCATTCTCCTGTGTTGTGCCTGCAGCTGGGACTGAGGCAGCCCCTGGTACAAGACATGCCCGGCTCCGTCTGGGGTCACCTCTGTGAGGTGCCAGGGTCGCAGATGACAGGGCTGTCAGGTCACGAGAGACCCACAGCTGCCTTAGGAGCTGCCTGGGCTGGCACAGCCACGGGACACTTCATGAGCACAGGGGGAAACTGAAGTTGGGTCAGCTGCCGTGTCTGTGGGCAAACTGGCAAGAGCAGCAAAGCCTCTCCTGCCTGAGGAAGAGAAAAGGAGAGAGAGTGGGGCCCCAACCACAGAAATGAGGTCCAAACCGCACGCAGTCAGACTTTCCACACGGTCTTGTTTTGGAAATGTTTCCTGCTGGGTCATCCCACCACGGAGGCTGTGGGCTGGACACCAGGCAAAGCAGCTCATGGCCAAAGCCAAGGGCAGCCAGCAGTGATGGCCAGGGGAGAAGCAGCTCCAGCTCCAGGCCCCGGGGAAGCCAGGCCCCGACAGACCCCACGGTGAGTGGTGCTGAGGAACTTCTCTAAACAAACAGCCTGAACAATACAGGGGGAAATGGCGCTTGGGGGGTGGGTGAAGGGACAGGAAGAGAGACAGACGGGACAGCCTCCTTCCTCGCCCACTCCCATCATAGCTCCCATCACTCAGCCCCAGCAGCTCTGAGCCAGGCAGGGGAGATGAGAGCAAGCGAACGTGGCAGAGGACAGCTCTGTGACCCACGTGGCATGGCTCTGCCCTGCTCTCAGGACAAGGCTTTTTAAAACAGCTGTGTCCTGTGCGGAGGCCAGAGGTTTTATTTTGGGCTGCCCTGTCTTTCACCCTCTTTTGCTGCCGCCATCCTGCCTGGCTGTTTGCATAGCTGGAGTGAAGATTTGTTTACAAAGAGGCTGAAACGGAGGAGGCAGCTTCATCCAAGCCACGCTGAAAGAGGGGTGGGAGGAGGACAGGACAACACTGTGGTCCTCAGCTCTGACCCATAAATCTCTGCTTAGGACTTAAAGTGAAGGCAGGAGTCAGCTCTGCATCTCCTTCCTCCAAGCCACGGATGGCAGCCCCAGTGAAAGTCACAGCCGAGGGGCCTGGGGATGGAGACTGCCTGGGCATTTGCTCCCTGCCCCCATGCTTACCCATGTGAAGAGGGCAGTGAGACTCCGTCCCGTCCAGTCAAAGACATTAAAGAGCAGGAAGCAGGAAACAGGGATGAAGTAGAGGCCTGCAGAAGGGGAAGAAGGTCACTGACAAGTCCAGGGTGCCCCAGGCCCTACCGCCAATTGCACAGAGACTGTCTTTCACGTGTAGGTCCTCCTTGTTTCCCACTAAGGGCTGGAATGGTCTCCCAGCCACGCCAGTGTCTGTATCCAAACCATCATGCACAGTGGTTTTCTCTTCCCCTCAGGCATACCTACTAATTTTTCTCCCATTTACCTTGTTCCCAGTTTCCTCCTACCCCACTCCATCCCTGGCCACGCTTACCCCATCTGTTTCCCTCTCCGAGGACGGTGAACACCTTAGCTGTGATGGAAGGAAAGATGCCAATGGTGACAGTGAAGACGAAGCAGACAGACAGGGCCATGACCCAGAGCTAGGAAGATGAAAGAAGAGGCTAGTACCAAACACAGGGCAAGAGACCAGTGCAGGGCTGGTCTCCTCTCCCCATGCTCTCCTACACCTGTGCCCATCCCCTGATATGAGGGGCAGGGCAGGGGTTGCTGGCAACTCACCTTCTTAAAAATAGCGACGACCGAGGGCTTCTCGTCAGGGTTGTGGATAGGGATGATCTTTGAGTTACTCTGCTCCATCCCATTGGGCTCATCTGCTGGGAGAGACACAAGTAGGGCATATCAGTCCCCACAAAGCTGGGATCTAATTTAGTCCTCCTGTCTTATTCTTCCTCTCAGCTCTTCCTCTTTTTCCTTCCTCTTCCTCCTCTCAGCCCCTCACCTTTCTTAATCAGGTCTCTCTTGGTCTCCAGCTCTGCATTGTACACATGGTACTCTGTCTTGTCCTTCATGGAGTAGTATCGGAAGAAATCCTGCAGAAAGACAGCCACAGAGAACTCATTCATGCATAGGGAAAGAAGGCTGCCAGGGGCTGTGTGGTAATAACAGATAGGGGCAATACGGGCAAACGCACTATGGGCAAAGTATTGCTTCCACTTATGTCCAATATTGATGTTTTCCTGCTCAGCCAGGGGCTCATTTCCACAGTACCCCAAGGATACTGGGGTATCTGAGTTGGGAAGTACTCCAGAGAGTTCCCTCGGGACAGGGGAGGGCTTGCCCAGACCCAGGAGGTGGAGGCTGGTAGGAGCCAAGGCTGGGGTGCTAGTGGACCACGGTCCTTGTGCTGTGATGCACAAAGGTCCCAGATCCCCACACCCTTCTCCACCAGGACAACAAAGTCTCACCAGGCGAGGCAGAAGCATGTAGGAGAAGATTGCCAGCACAATGGCCACACAGGCCGTGGTGAAGTAACCGATGAAGCTCTCGGGTTGCTGGGCGCCAACTGGGAACACAGGAAGGGAGATGGGGTGGAAAAGGAAGATGATGAGGGCTGAGAGGAGCAAGGCCCTGCTGCATGACCCCAGCAGATCCTGTTGACAGCAGTGCTCTGGAAAGGCCCTGTCACCTGCAGGGCTGGGATTACTCACTGGCAATACTGAAGATCATCGCCAAAGTGGCAAAGGTGCCCGCCAAGCCCTGCCCACTCATGATGGGAGCTGTGTAGCTGGCAGGCAGGAGCCCTGCTAGCCCAAAGAGGCTGCTCTGGAGGATGGCGCCGAAGGCTGTGAAGGGGAAAGGAGCAGAAATGAGAAACCAATGGCAAGGATGGACTGCACCTCTGTGGGCAGCCAAGGCCCCTGCCCTGTGAGGCAAGGCAGGTCCCCTTCCTCCTTGGCACTCCTGCAGTGACGTTCATGCTTTTCTCCCACAGAGATCAGCCCTAGCCATGGGGCTGTGCCCCTTTCCTTCCCCCCGCCGTCTCACTCACAGTTGATGAAGACAATGCTGATCATGGTAAAGACGAAGAAGGGAAGAGGCTCCATGGCGACCTTCACCATGATCGCGGTAACTAAAAACACCAGCCCAATGGCCACCAGGCTGCCCAAGATGCGAATCTGCTGGGGAATCCTGCAAGAAAGAGTCTCGGTGAGGAAAACCCACCCCCCAAAAGCCTGTGAGGCTGGGGCCAAGCTTTCCCACGGGAATCCCAGCCAAACCCCAGAACAGGAGAGCAGTGTTTTGCCTTTGAGTTGACTGAACGGACTGCAGCTTGGCTCAGTGCTGGGGCAGAAGGATGGGCCAGGGCTGGGCAGCCCTATGGGGCCTGGCAGGAACAAGGACAGGGCAAGGCTCACCGCTGGTGGATGAAGGAGTTGAGGCAGGTGAAGATGAGGAGGGGCACCATGGCGCAGAGTGTCATGAAGTTGTCAAACATGGACTGCAGGTAGGAGAAGGGCATGGCAGCCCCACTGGTCTGGTTCCACAAGTGGCTCATCTCCGGGTCCGCAAGGCGACTGATGAAATACTACAAGGGAAGGAGCCTGGTAGGGCCGAGGTACTCTGAGGCCTCCCCCCACCACACTCAGACCACCCTTGTCCCCCTCTGGCCCCATTCACAGTCCAGGGCTCCTCCTGACACCTCAGTGTCACTCATCTGGCCCAGGTCACCCGCGCTTCTGTCTCCTGCATGCAAATGAGGGGGTTCTACAGCATGGTCCCTAGTGGTGACAGGGGATGATTAGTGTCATGGGCAGCAGCAGGAGGGAAGCCCTCACCTCCCTGGCAGTCATGAAGAAATTCCATGGCAGCAGCGTTCCCAGGCCGAGGATGAAGAAGATCAGCCAGACAGCCTTGTACCTGTGGAGGGGACAGAGCAGTTTGGAGTGGGACAATCGGCAGGGCAGGGGACAGGCATTGCTTCTGACTGTCCCCAACCCCACAGCCAGAGGCACCAGGAGGAGGAGGGAGAACGAAATTTATTGCCGTGTTCCTGCCTCACAGCCTCTGCTAGCCTGGGCTGCCGGAGGAGACATGGTGCCACAGAGGGGCTGTGGGAGGTCCTCCCTGGGAGGGTATGAAGGCAGGGGGAAGCTGGCTGCTCCTTGGCATGTGGCACCCAGATGCACAGCGGCCATCGCCAGAGCTGGGAGGGAGTCAGCCTCCCCAGGCGTGTCCCAGTGCTGGAGACTGTTTACAGTCTGTTTGCTATGCAAAAGCTGACGGCGAGAGCATCTCGGGGGAGAGCTCGGTAGCCCAGTAAGCATGCAGGCGAGGGGATCCCCCTGTCTTCCCTGACCTCCTGGTATCCTGGATGTGCCCCCACACCCACCATGCAGCCCGGCATTACCTATCTTGGGGCCCATCTCTTGCTGTCATCTTGGGCAGCAAGTGTCAGTGCACGTCCCAACAAGTCTCGTGGCTGCTCTCCGTCTGGAAAGCAAACAGGATTTTATGGGGGAGCGAGGGATGCAGGCCAGGCAGAGACAGTGCTGGTTTTAACCTCCCAGCCGTGCTGCCGGGTAAGTGCTCCACAGTACCAAGAGCCAAACAGAGCCAGCAAATGGCGAGAGCACAGCGCAGCAGCTTTGGAAACCTGCATCTCACAGTCCTTCAGCGGGGGGGGCTGTGACACACAGCTTTATTCTGTGGGCTGGGGGACACCAAGCCTTCCCTCTCAAAGGGAAACTGCTTTCCTGAAATGTCCAGGCTGCTCGGTGCCAGCTGCCCGGCTGCTTCATAGCAGGCTCTTAAGGGATTTGTGAGCCTGCAGCTCTCTGTGCCCCCAATCCAGGGGCTGTGAGCACAGCATACGCGCAGTGGGCTGTGTCCACCCCCCCTGCCCTCCTCACCTCCCTCCAACGCCCGGGGCACGGCGGCACAAAAGACACATTTAATTTCGCAGCTTCTCCAGCCCAAACCACATAACCCTCGCCTCCGCTTCCAATTCCCGCTTCCCCTGGGGCTCTCGCAGCCCTTTCCTGGGTCACCTTGGAAAGCCAAGGGCGTCCCTGGCACTACTGTCCCCTCCCCGGTGCCCACTGCTTCTTTTCCCCCACCACCACCTGCCCGGCCCCTGCCACCGCCCTGGCGTTCCTTTCCCCAAAGACAACCCCAGGACCCCCGAGAAGGGACCTTCCCTCCTCGGTGTCGTCCTCCCCCGCCCCCCCGCCGCTCTTCCCGGGGCAGAGCGGGATTAGCCGCCCCGCAGAAGCCGCAGGCCTGCCTTGTCCCTTTCCAGTCTGGCCGGCGCAGCATGGGGTGCTCCGGCACCTCTCCCAGCGCTTCATCTGCAGCGGGGCTCCCGGCGCGGAGTCCCCGGCCCCCCCGGGGCATGCCCCCCAGCCGCCCGCACGGCTGCCGGCTACAGCATCCCCGCCTGCAGCCTGCCAGGTGGGGCGTGGGAAGGAGGAGGGGGCAGGCTGGAAGCAGCATGCTGGGATCTGTAGTCCCTGCCAGCCCCGCCGTGCGTTAAAGGCGGCGGAGCCCGTCCCTTGTCGCAGGTGCCCGCCTGGTTCTGGGCATAGCTCGCCTCCTTCCCCCGGTGTGGTCCTGCGGGTGGGGGAGCCTACAGCTGTGATGGAGCCGAAACATAGCTGGCAGGAGGTGGAGAGGGATTTGGGAAGCCCGTTGGCTGCTTGGAAAATCCAGAGCAGGCTGACAGGTATGTCAGCATGGGACCGAGAGCCCGACCAGCCTGGCAGGTGCCACCCTGTAGATGCCGGAGCCGTCTGCAGCACAGCTCCCCTGCCTTCTCATGCAGACAGCTCAGGGCATGACAGCTCCTGCCTTGCCCTTGTGAGCCATCCAGGCTTCCAGAGAAAACATCCCAAAATTCCCTCCTGGCAGCCTGCCAGTACCTTTGTGGGCAGGAGACACCCCGAGCCCTGACCTGGGATTAGCAGGGGGATCTGCAATCATGACTGCCACCCCCTCGCACACAGAAACCCTGCTGGGGCCACTGCTTGTCCCCTCGCAAACAGATCTCACCCCCAAACAGTCAGGAGAAACCCAGCTCCCCCCACGGGTTCCCAGCAAGCTCTCAACATGCTGCCCCTTGCTCAGCCAAGCATCCGCCCCCCCCCAGCCCTCCACCGGGTCACATCAGTGTCCCAAGAAACAGGGGCAGGGACCGACCCCACAGACATACCTGGGGAGGACAGAGCCAGCGCAAGCCCCGTGTTCAGTGTATTTGAAGGTGGTGTGTCCCCCCGCTTCCGCACCCCCCTGCTCTTGGGCGTGAGTGTCAGGCCCCGGCTCAAGTCACGGGGGCTGGGGCCATGTGGGTCTAGCGACATCCGAGGAGGAGGAGGAGAAGAGGTGTCGGGTACCACAGCTGGCACACGGCCCAGGTCCCGCTGACCAGGCGCCCATCCGCAGTGCCCAGGGAAGGGAGGATGGGAAAGGTGTCATGGAAGAGGTGGCAGGAGGCAGGGGCGGCAGGGAGGAGGTGGGGGGGGTGCCAGGGCAGGGCGCTGTGTGCTGCTCTGCCATGCTGCTTTCCCAGCCATCTCCTGCTTCCGTCTGGAGAGCGCCCACATCCGTGCGTCAGGAGCCCGACCTCCTCGGCAGGTGCTGCCCGGCTGCCCAGCTGCAGCCTCCTGCCTGCTCTGTTTGTTTTCTGTCTCACTTCGCTAAGTGCCTCCTAATTTTTTCTACAAAAAGCCCGTGCCTGCCAAGGGGCGCACGGGTCAGCACTCATTATGGCAGGAAACACGTCCAGCCACCAGCTCTTACAAACAACCCTACAACAAACAGAAAAGGTCGCACGAACCAACACCAGCAACAGGTGGCAACCCTGCTCCCGCCCGGCAAGAGCAGCCCTACCATAAAGGACCAGGGGACACAGGCCACCCTCCAGCCACCCGTCTGGCACAGTGCACCTCCCGGTGGAGTCTCCTGATGTTTAGCCCAGCCATCAGCTTGGTGGCTGCACAGCCTGGGGGACAGGGGGAAGGAGGAGCGATGTGGGGCCTTGGTGTAAGGATATCCATTATGTTCCTGGGTATAGAGCGGTCCGTCTCATCCCCTCAGAAGTAATATGTAAGCAGAAGGAGCAAGATAACAAGGAGTGGTCTTAACAAACCACAGGCTAGTGCCTCTGAGCAGGTACAAACAAGAGGTGGCACAATTTTAATTGCCCATTCATGGTGCACAAAGGCCTTGACAAACACTAAGTGACACCTGTGGTATTGGGCCACGTGCAGTCCCATTTCCAGCCAAGCCCTGGGAGCCCACGGCAGGGCTAGCCATCACCAAAACCACCTAACCTCCACAGAAAAACTTGCACTGCAGGACAGCCACGCCTGCAAACAGCCATTTGTCACCGGGCTTTGGAGATTTCCCTACCTCTCCCCTTCCCACACATCACCTTTTCTCCTGCTTCTGCTGCTTTCACCAAAGGTGAGTACAGCACACATTTGGTTTTCCACTCAAGAACAGTTTCACAGTGCCAGGCAGCGATGCTATGGGTTTATACCCAGAAACACCAGCTCTTTAAAGTCCTTTACGCCACACCAAACGTAGCACCGTCCTTGCAGTCTCTAAACAAGGGGCTGCCATCAGGCCCAATGGCGAGCACCCTGTGTCCTCCTGCCACTGCATGTAGGGGATCACTTTGCAGTGATAAGGTCAGCACTTCCTCTGATTGCGGCCAAGACAGGGCAGGGCCAGATGCCTCCCCAGGCTTCACCCCATCCCCTACATCCGCTCACCCCCCTGGGTGACACTAGAGCCCTCCCGGCAGGAAGGCTGATCTGGGGACCCATCAAGGTTTACCTGCGGGCAGGGCACAAGCCCAGCACGGGTGTGCAAGTCATGTGAAGCCCTGGTGGCTGTGACTCAACTGCAGGATGGGTAATGCTCCGAGACCGCCTGTTTCATGAGATTTCACGTGCGTGCCTGAAGTCTAACCACGTTGCTCATGGTTCCTCCTACCTTGTGCTGGGGTCCAGGGAACCAGCCTCCCAGGCAGCGTCCTGCCTGCCTCCACCTTCAGCCACCAGCTGCAAGGACACGTGCATGTGTTGCACAAGACGTATGAGTGTGTGTGATTGTGCACTATCACCGCAGAGCTTGGACAAACATAAGCCCTCCCAAAATAAGGGCAGGTACCCTGGGTCAAATCAGAGGCTGGTCTGGCTCAAAAGCTTGTCTCCGACAGAGGGCAAAAGCAGATGCCAAGAAAGGGTAAGAGTGGCACAGGCATAGACTAACTCCTTGACTGCTCTCCCAGCCTCCACAGCCTCCAAGCTGAGAGGGATATGCTGTTCCTAAGTTTCATAGCCCACAGTGGGTTTCGCTTCTGTGAAATCCCTGCTTCCCCCTCTAACCCAGGAGCCTCTGAGCGAGGGCAGCATCTCTCCCCACATGCAGGGCCTCAGCCAGGGTTCCCTCACCCTTGTCATCAAAGGGTGGATGAACATTGGAGTGGCTTCTCCATGCCAGCCACAGCTTTACAGGCCTGGATCGTATCCACCCTACAGCACGTTTTCCAAACAGAGAAATTCTAGCTCACTTAGTCATCCAGGCACAGCTCCACGCCTTCGGTCTTCCTTGTTGCTTTCCTCCCAACCTTCCTCAGCTCCCCTTGACCCTTCCAGAGATGCTGGGGCTGAGAGCACACAGGGGCTGTGAGGGGGTGAGACACCAATTTGAAGAGCTGCAAAAGGCTTTCCTGCTTTGTTTCTGCTTTGCCACTCACAAAGATGATTTGATGTGTTTTTTATGCATGAAATATTCGAAGTAGCCCCAGGCCTTGCTGCGAGTGGGCAGCTCAGTGCATAATCTTGTTTGTGGATTTGGGGCTCCCCTCCCCCATCTATCACTTGATGTTATCTAAACTGAATTTCATCTGCCTAATACCCGGTGTTGTAATGGTTTTCTGTACTCTTCCTAGCTAGCACTTGCCCCGACGAACCTGAGTAATCCAATTGCCTCAGCAAGCCCTGTAATCTTATTGCTCATTTGCTTTTCCAGGTTGCTCATGAACATGTTGAAAAAACATGGGACCCAACACAGCAATCTCTTTCCACGACAAAAACTGACCACTGACTCCTACACCCTCCTTCCTGTTTTCGTACCAATTATGGAGCCATGCAAGGACATTCCTTCTTGACCAGCCAGTTCCCTTAAAAACTGGGCTGAAAGCCCTGCTTGAATGTTTTGTTGGGAAGCGGTGTGGGCGCCCCAAGCCCAGAATTCCTACAAAGCGCTGCCCCAGCTCAGCGGCACCTTGGCAGGAGCCTCCCCCCTTGCCCACAGACCCTGTCCCTGTGCAGGCGCCCGGACAGCGCAGCAGATTCGCCGGTCAGCTTTTCGCTGAAGTTCCCTCCAGCCCTTCTTAGAAACCAACGTCACATCTTTCCCCCCTCCCAGTCCCCGGGGGCTGGGGCAGTTGTGAATGAATGACTAGACACCACACGTGACAGCCAGCTGGTTCACCCTCCCTGTCCTTCTGGTGAACATCGCCTTGCCCTTGTGACTTGTTGCTGTCTAGCTTTGCTTTCTAACCTTTCCTCTGCAGATCTCTGAGCAGCCTCACAAAAGAAGGTGGAAGAAACTGCTCAGGCTCTTCTGGAGTGGACAGAGAGGCAAAATCTTCATCTGGCTTTTCTGCTATGGCCCCTTTTCCTCCAGTCCCTTGTCCCTCCAATGGACTGCAGCAGGCTTCCTGCTCCTGATGTGCTTTGTGAGCAGTTTCCATCAGAGAGCTGACAGCACTTCCTATTATTCTTGTTCTTCTCCTTTCCGAGTCCTGCCTCTCTGCAAACAGGCTCGCTGCACCATCCGCTCCCCCCATCTGCTCGTTCCTATGTCCTGAGGAGGGAGCTCGAAGAGATGGCGGGATGGGGCATTTCTTCCTGCCCCCTTGCCTTGCTGTGTGCAGACGAACCCTTCTGCACCACAATGGCCTGGCAGGCAGAAAAAACCTGCAAGGCAGCCCATGCGGCAGAGTCCCTGGGCAACATTTCTGACCTGCTTCACCTTGCTCCCTCCGCTCCTCCATGGGCAAAAGGACAGCTCTAGACCCTCTCTACCTTCAGGTTTGTGGCACTTGCAGCCACCACACAAACTCCCCGCAGAGCAGAAGCCACCAAGGCTGTCCCCGCTCCCAGCACCCGTTGCCAGCCATTATCTCGGCTGCCGGGTGGTGCGGGGAGGCGTGGGGGGAGCATTCAGCCCTGTGGTGTCTTTTGAACTGTGCACACCAGCCAACTGCAAAGTCCCTTATCTGGAAAGTTCAAGGAGCCCTGAGAGGCTCCCCAGGGGCCCTCAACGCCAGCAGGTAGAGCAACCCGGCCAGGCGGCAAATTCCCCAGGGCCTGGTGGGACTCCAGTGCTGTCCCTGAAGGGCTTCCCACCGGGGAGAGGGGAGCAGGCAGTGACTGGGCAGAGTAAGCCATAAAAATCCCCTAGGCAACACAGCTGGGACTCTTCCACCCATCACCTAGTCCCATGAAGCCATGGGCATCCACCTCCCCACCAGGGCTGCTGAGTGGGTTTCCAGCCCTGACACATTGCTGGCCAAAAACCAACAAGGGGGCCCTAGCGATGGCAGCCCCATGATGAATGCACACACCCCTCTCCTCAGCACATGGCAAGTGCCCAAGCCCAGGGACACCTGGTCCCCGGCCACAGAAAACCCCTCCAGGCACCCATGCAACACCCCAGAGCTGAGATGGATATCCTGCTCCACATCCCATCCAACGCTGTGCCACCCAGCCGAGTCATTGCTCCTGATGGGGGGACATTTTAATGTCACAGCAAGAAACTTACCAGAAAGGCAGGTTGGTCTCAGACCCTCACTCCTGGTCACTTCAGGCCACAGGACTGCAGGGACGGCACAGCTTTGGGAGAGGCAGGAAAAGCTCTGCAAATACCGGAGTCGTCACATGCTCCAAGGCCAGTGGTTTGGGGGTGCAGGAGGAGATACAGTGCCCAGGGGGGGCAGGAGCTAAGGGGAACGTCATTTCTGAGGAGGCGTCAGAGAGGGAGAGATAAGCTGCTCTCGGGAGCCTGTTTGCAGAGACAGGATTCATAGGGGCTCTTCCAAGGAGAGCTAGTTTCCCTGGTGGCACCTGCTCAGGCTGCGCTCCCCAGGGCAAAAGATCGTCCCCTCCAAGCCACAACCCTGACTTGCTTCTTGGCAGGATGGGGAAGGAGGCACATTTTTCCAGGGCTAGGTTTGGGCTCCATTTGTTGGAAATTTAGGAAAATAAAGACCCTTTCTCCTAAGGGCAGAGGGAGGAATTTGCCCAGGACTCCACTCAATGCAATTGCAGAAACCTCCAAAAACAGGCAGAAACCACCTTCAGGACCTGGATGGTGCCTCCAGGCAGCTCTAGCAGCTCCAGAGGCTGCCTGGGGAGGGGGAAGCAGGTGGAATGACCCACTACAGGCAGGCACAGAGGCTCACACCAAGTTCACGCCACCCAGCCATGGCTTCCCGTGAGACCACCATGGGTTCAGGGAGAGCCCATAGATGCCTCACCCCAGATCTTCATCCTCGCCTGGCATCCTCTGCAGCCCACAGCCCCCTGCAGCCCATGTCCACAGGGCTCATCTGAGCCCCCCGGGGATGCCAGCGTGGCTGGCTGAGGAGCTGCCTGGCTCTGGCTGGGGGCCGTGGGGAGGGGGGGTGCTGCGGGAAGGGGTGCTCCCCTGGAGTCGAACAGGGGGCCGCGGCGGGAAGAGGCACAATGGAAGGAAGCCACGTTTCCGCTTCCCAATGGAGAAAACCCTACAGGACCCCTGGGAAGAGCAACCAGACACCGTTAATGTAAAAATCAGCTGGGAGGACAAGCAGCGGCCAGAGGCAGCCCTGAGTCAGAAGCAGATCCTCTTTGCATGGAGGAGCCTGGCGCTTGGTGCACTGGTGGCACAGGCCACCACATACCAGGACAGCCATGCACAGAGGACAGAGGCAATCCGAACCATGCCACAGCACAAGGCACAGTGCTGGCTCCTGCCTGCCCGCAGCCCAGCTCTCCTGCAGGCAGGTGACACTCCTTATTTCCATCCAGCCGGGTGGGAAGGAGGATGCTCCCTGCTGGGCAGGGGCAGCGCTTAGGTAAGACCCCGTAGGACATGGCTGCCAGGTGCATCTCTTCTGCTTTAGTATCTTCCCCCCCTGAGTCACGCTCAGGCTTGCTCAAGAGGAATCCCCATCTGTACAGATGGTATCTCGGCCAGCCGCACCTTGGGCAGCAGCAACAGCACGTTGGAGGGATGGGCTGAGCCTATGAACCATGTCCTCATTTCCTCCTCATGTCTGCAGCTGAAAGGAGTGAAGGTGAGATCCATAAAGAGGAAGCACACGGCAAGACGAGAGGAAAACAAAACAGTCCACAGTCAGACAAATACGAAGATAAGGACTCAATGAATGCATGGGAAGAAACCCAAGCAGGCCAGGCTGGGAGAGAGTCCCACGGACAGGGAATGAAAGAGAGGGGCAAATGAGTTTCTCCATACCCTGTTGTACCTACCAGCAACACGTGGCTACCCTGAGATCACTGGTCAGGGAGCAGTAACAGGGGGAAGAGCAGGACAGCAGGAGGCCACCTGCCATTGGTGGCCCCCAGGGTACTGGGATGGAGAGGGGAGAGGATTCCTCCTTCATTGCTTCATGTTCCTGGCCCCAGGACTGAGCTTAGAGCTGGCAGACCCAGGAAGGAGTAAGGCCAGGAACAACACAAGGGAGCTGAGCAAGAAGCAACCTGCGGTGAGGGGCTGGGGGAGAAGGATGGAGATGGCTTACACTGCAGCCAGGAGGTTCTCAAAACAGCCCTGCAGTGAGGTGCAAGGCATGGGAGGCTGTGAAATCATTGGAAAATTCAAAAGCCCCTCTAAATCCTTCCCCAAGCTATGCACGGAGCCCCCACTATGCATAGAGCCCCCAGCAGAGGAGGCTTGGAGGGCTCAGCTCAACCCCAAACATGTTACCCCACCCCAAATGCCTCTGTGCACTTTATGGGGGCTTCTCTCCCTCAGGAGAGCCTGAGCCCAGGCTTGCTCACTCGACCCCCAAAGCACAGCTGCTTCTGGAGCAAAACCGCGTGCAGGCCAGTGCAGCTGCAGAGCTGCCCAGGAGAGGAAGGGCAGGAGAAGCCAGCAGTGAACTAACAGCAAGAGCGCCTGCCCACAGCAGCCCCCTGCCCGCTGCCACCCAGCCACCTCCTGCACCCCGGGGCACGTTCTCCTCCTGGGGGAGAGGCCCCGTCCCTCCAGCTCTGGCTCCTTCCCATATGGAGCATATGCTGCACGAAAACGCACACGAATGAGCTGCTGAACCACGTGCCCCTGGGCCATGCTGCTCCCTTGCCTGAGCCCCCCGGGCAGGTGGGAGAGCATCCCTGGCGCTGGAGAGAGTGAGCCTTGCCCCTGCACCCAGAGGACTCAGTGGAGGGGCCATAGCAGGCTGCCAGCCCTGCCGGGAGGCTGGCACAGGGGCAGAGCTCATTTTGCCCCTGCTCTGCAATTTTTCAGAGGCTGGTCCAGGCTGCACAGCTGCTTCCAATTTAGTGGGG
>VYXH01002680.1:2142-15647 GCA_013397275.1 Burhinus bistriatus
CCAGTAAAACGGGTGATTTCTTTTGCAGTTTTCTTTTATAAAAAGTTGCGCTTTTTTTTTCCTGCATCAGACTCCCTCTGTCTCTTGTAAATAGCACTTACACTAAGGTAAACCTGGATGACATTTTTATCTGGTCACACAGACTTTTAAACAAACATTTAATTGTTTAATTTTTTAATACATAGCTACCTAACATACTTGTAAGCAGGTTTGTGTACAGGGTCAGAGGAGGAATTTTATGTTAGTCCTGAATGTCAATCAAATAGCTATAATAAATACATATAATAAAGATGTAAGAAATGTCGAGGCAATGTGTTCAGTATAGCATGATATGGAAGCAAATTTTCTAGACTGCGAGAGTCATTCCACGGCCTTTATAGGAATGTTTGCTTTGGCAAGGAGGGCAAGGGTTAGCCTTTACAGGGAAACTTACGTATCATACCAGGATAATCTTCAGTCACGTAAAACTGGATTGATATCAAAAGCCATTAACAGTGAACAGAGCAGAATTGCCACTTACGGCGCAGTTAGGGAAAGTCTGATGGGAAGTCTGGAGGTGTCGATGCAAAGTTTCCCATGGACATAGACAGCTTTGGATCAGGCACAGGGTGCAGCAGTTTGCCATCTACAACCCTTTACACTCTGGCAGCTGCCAGGTGGAAAAGTTGAGCTCACAGAGAGGATGAAGAGGTGGGCTGTGAAGGAAGGGCAGGTTTGCCCTCCATGGCATGAGGGGTCTCCATGCTCAACGAGGCTGCACCAGGGAGGCACATTTTGGCCCATGCCTCCGCCAACAGGACCACGCACGTGTGGTGATCATTACACAAAGCAAGGAAGAAACATGGTTCAGTGGAACTAGAACTCCCTCTTCTGCAGCCTCCAGGCTTGTGGCCAGGGGACATCGGGGCAGACCTAGCTAGACTCCAAGCCAAAACCAGTCCAAACCAGTCCTTATCCAATCCTGTGCTGGACTTTTGAATTTAAACAAGGAAAATGCCATGAGGAGGGCTTGTGTGCCATCTGCAGCAGCTTTGCTGTGGCTTATAAACAAGACTGACCTTTGGTTTGCCAGCATTTAATAAGCCAGTAGACATTTGGCAGGTCTCTTACTAAAATGTACTAGAAAGTTGGATCAGCTCTCAGCGTGAATATCAAGAATCCAATATCCAAGCAGTGAGCATAGCAAATTGTCAAGTCAGCAACTAATGTACTTCACTATAATCTTCCCAAATGTCTTAAGTAGTTTGGCAAATCTCTTGTTGCAATAAATTCCAGTGAAGTTTTGGGTTTTATTTTTTTTTCAACATATGGCCTTAAAAAGTAACTTAGCCAAGAATATTTTTAGAGTCACTGCAGAGTTTGCTGGAGATGTTGTCTCAAAACTTGTTTGCACTCTGGCAGTTTTATTCAAATATCAACCAGATGCAGAAAGTGTGGGCTTTTGGGTTTTATTTTACAGTCCTGGAAAGCAAAGGTCAAGTCTCTGCAACGTAAATTGTCTTTTTGATTGCCATATTTTAGCGGAACAGCAAGAAGTCTTGCTAATAAACTGGTTTGTGGTGGTTTTTTTCTTTCCCCTCAGGATACAACACAATCATATGCAAAATATTTAAAATGCCAATAAGATACCTGCTTAATCAAATAAGTTGGGTAGGCTACGCTGTGCTTAGCAGTCACATAACCGTAACTAGCCAGACTGTGTTCTCATTTACTAGGTAGCATTGCAGTGTCTGAGTAGCCTTACTGAAATTAATAGGATGACCTGAGATATTAGTCAGCATGAAAAACGGCATCAGAATCTGGCAATGTATCAGTTAAAATAAGCCAGACAGACTCAGGCTATATTGATACATGTAGGTATCTAGGCCACACTAAAGGCTGCTTTTTATACTTCTGCTAGCAAGAAACTTTGTAGAACCATTTACAGAGTGCGATATCGCACCATGCAAATACAAGTATCAGACTCTGGCTCACTATGGGTCCGCTATGGAGTGTGCAGACATCCAAGGCAGCAGAAGTGGAGGATGTGAGCGGGATCTGCTCAGCATTCACAGTTTGTCAGAGTGAATGCAAGACAGTTTGGCTCTCCAAATACTGTGCAGAAAACACAGTGTAGTGCATCCCCGCCTTTGACATTTCCACCAAAGCTCTCTGAAGGATTTTGCCATCTACCCTTCTGAGAACTTACCTTGAAAATCAGGTGAGCCTTTGCTGTAACTCCATGGAGCAGGAGATCCGTCCATGTGGCATGTGCACATGTGCAGGTGCTGTGAACTCCCAACTCACTTGGTTCTTGGACATCAGCTGGGGAAACAGGAAAGCAAGGGGTGCACTCCCAGTACAGCTGGGGAAACAGGAAAGCAAGGGGTGCATTGCCAATACAGCAGGTGTGATGCTGATGCATCTCAAACTCCTCCCATACTTAACAGGAAGCATTTATGAGTGCAAGGCCCCCTTCCAGAAGATTTTAGGTGATGTTTGAGGTGGAATAGATTTCTGCAGCTATACAAATAAAATCTGACCCTATTTGGGCATATGTTTGTGGGTTTTTTTCATTTTCAGCTAGTACTTCTGCACATCCAGGGAATTTTCCAGTGCACCACACTTGGTCCGCACATCATTCCTACCAAGTATTTTGGAGGTGAGATGAGTATGGCGGCTTCCAGCCTATCTCTTTGTCTCAGGTGCCATCACTGGGACCTCTGACTCCGCTCAAAGTCAATATAAATGGAGGGATGACACCAGGGTCACCTTCTGAAGGGATGGCATTGCCACCACAGGAGAGAAACTGGTGTCCTGGCTGGACACAGCACCTATGTGCTAAGGGACATTTAGGAGCATCTCATTTGCTGCTTCTCTTGCTTCACTCTTGGTTGCAGTGCTAAGCAGTGGTTTGGCAAATGCTCTTGTTGGGCAGAGCTGCCTCTTCCCCATCCTGTGAATTTGTCCTGTAGCAGAAGGGAGCACGACAGAAGTATCCATTTTTGTTCTGACTTACATTTGTAAAGGGGAACATGGGAGCTGTAACTGCTTCAAACTCTTTTCCTCTCACAAGTGCACCTGTTTATTGACTGGCTTGAATTTGACTCTTGGAACAGGTATTCTGATTGTGTCTGTAGGCAGAGCCCATCCTGACCAGGCATTTAGCACTGTGGCTCAACACATGGCCACACATCAGATTTATCTGGATATGCTGCTTTCTGAAATCATCTAAGAAAAAGCAAACAATACCTGAAATGATTCCTAAATTAGATAAACATTGCTAGTGTGGAATGTATTATAAATATATATTTAATAAATGATGTGTTTATTGTTATAAACACAAATCTAGGTGAAAATCTAAGGCATAAAGCCACCCTGAAAGGTGCAGCCATTCAGTATTCTAGGATCAAACTCTTCCCTTCATTCCACACAGACACCCCATTGAAATCCTTGAGATTAAATGGGCATAAGTCTGAGTTTAACATATTGCAGATGTGTATATATATTAAGAACATTGGATGCATTGTACTCAAAAATGTTATTTTACTTATGGTATTTTTTCAGCACTTATGATTACTTGCAATAATAAAAAAGACTATTCCACAAACTATGCTAAGATCATATGACATAGCAAGCGCACTGTCATCTACTTCATGATTTAACATCTGTGACACTTCAGTAATTCGCGGTCTTTGGCCATCCAACATGATATCAACTGCGCAAAGTGTCAAACCACTCAGTGCATAAAATTAACCAATTCTAGGAGTAAAGGGCTGTAACCAGCTCTGCTGAAGTCAACAGAAAACCTCTTGCGTCAACTGCAGGGGAAATTGGGTAAGGCCAACATTTAATTCATTTTGACTTAAAAGAGAAGACAATGCGCTGTTCAGAGATTCAGCCTGCCCTGCATGACCAGTTTGCTAGCAGGATGATCCACAAAACACTGGGCCTGAAGAGTTTCTTGCTGGGTCTTCTTCGACTATTCACCTCAGAGAGAAGGTGAGAGGAGCTGCTGTGCCGCAGGGCTAGGGCAGTGCTGCCTTGCTGACATTGGTCTGGCACTACACATCTCCATGTCCTCCAGAAGGATTTTATCTTTAGGTCCTGCTTCCCCGGTCTATAGGGGACATTTTCCATCCTGCACTGGACTGCAGCACAGAGACACCAACACCTCAGTCGGAATGTCCAACCAGTTGATACCACCTGGTTTAATCATATACTAGAGACCAGGGGAATACACAATTTAGGGGATATATAGCTATAAATTACTAGATCCCTTTTCTAAATAGTGATGAGAAAATTCTTTCAAAATACATGTATGATAGCAAGACACACCCTAACAACTGGTTCAGGAAAAAAAAAAAAAAATCAAAATTTTTAACCAAGAAGTATGAAACACCAGAATTTGTCCAAGGACCTAGCCTGTTTGTAGTGGTGTACTGACTTACAAAACTTATCATCACTTCAACAAGGTACCAGAATTTCATGCCATAATAATTAAACTAGTGCTTTCCATAACCAGCCCACTGAAGGATGTGCAACAACAGGAGATACACCCCAGCCTCATGTGCTGGTGAGTGAACTCTACTGATTTCATTCAGAGGCACCATAAAATCCTAACCATGAAATTGTGGAAGTAAACGGTGGCTCACCCTCAACTTCCACAAAGCCAGACTGCGTCCAGTTAGGGATCACTGCAACATAAATGTGCTAATCTCTTGCTCTTCGGATTCCTTCCAGTTTTTCTTTGGCTGTACATCACGCTTCTCTTAAAATCAGTGGAATTACCATACATTAAAAGGAGTGTCTTACAGGGATGTCAATGTGTTTCAGTACAAGAAAAATTTTCTGGGACCTAAAAAGAAATGTTCATCTAGCCAAGAATGAATTTTCAGTGCATTGTTACCTTTTTTATTTGTCTACATGGGAACTAGTTTAAGCCTGGGAACAAAACACAATTATATTAGTAAAGTTTTAAAAACAGTAAGATTTTTATTGTAACCGAATTGCAAATAACAAGGATGCAAATCAACAAATAAGCTCTTCCTTTTCCTTGCGGAGGAGCAGAACCTGCCCTCCAATGCAATTACATTTCTCCGCAAGTCAGTGGCTGCTCTGCCTGCATTAGGGCTGCCTGCCCAGCAGTGTGTAACACAAATGCAGGCAAGGTAGAAATGTCATTGTATATGATTTGAACTCTGTTCCATGATATATCAGAATAATAATAGACAATAATAAATGGGAGTTCTCGGCTCTCTTCTTTGGCTGCATAGGTCTAGCTGAGTCAGAAGAGACCACGTCTCGTTTTTCCAATGTGTGCTTTTGTTAGGTCAATAGAGAGACTGTTATAGAGCGGTAATGTGAGCTGGGTAATGTGTGCAGGTTCTGGGGCTTTATTGTGTCCCTGCTATGTTAATTAGTATTAGGAACATGATGGATTGGCAACACGTGTACTTTCTGAGTCTTAAACCAGCCCTGAGAGTTTAGCACTCCATTAGTTACACATCACAGGAACCCAGGGACGTTTACTCAAAAAAAGTATCACTTACAAGAACGAAACATTCTAATTCACTCCTGATAGGGGCCGTGGGGGACACCCACACCAGGTTCAGACCCCACCGGACTGTACTCCAGCCCAGCCCTGGGTCACGCTGGGAGTCCCACATCAAAAGTCTCTCCGAAGCAGCTCTCCAGGGAGGAAGAGATGGAGAAGCACCAGCCTGGACAAGCAGGGGCTTTCCCTTCACAGCTTCTCTGGCACAGAAGATAGGAGCAGGGAGTTTGGTGAGAGATGGGTAAGACGCATCTCTCAGTTGAAATTTCTCCACAGAAGAGAAGGCAGAGGAACTGATAAGGCATTTCTTTCCCCTGACCCTGACAGCCCCCTCTCTCCAAGCAATACTTTCATACCAGCCAGCAAGGAAACTCTCCTTTCTGCAAACAGGAGATGCAAATCAGTATGGGGGGGCAAACTGCTGAAAGAGCCTCAGCCCTTCTCAACAAGCCAAGGAGAAATGGTAGCAAGAGAGCGTGAATACAATTTTTCCACAGCCAGATCCAATGCACTGATCCTTCCACGCACCAAATAACATAAAAACCTCAGCTCTGCTCCCTGATGATGTGCCTCCCTGGAGAAATTCTTTGAAGTTTCCTGTCCTTCAGCAGGGTGGGAGAAGGCCACCCATCCCACATACTTCTTTCAAGGAAGCACTGGGAACTCCAGAATACAACAGCAGCTCTATTTCCTTTTTTTATGCAACCTTCCTCTCTCATTACCGGGCAACCTCCTGTCTCTCAGAAACAGCTGTCTTCCTTGTGCACACCTTTCTTCCCCATCCCGGTCCCCTTCACCTCAAACCTGGCCTGTTAGGCTAACGTTTGTCTTCTTACTATTAGCCTTAACAATTCCATCAGAGAAATCCACAAGCATGACAATGTAAATAAAGCAGAAACAAATGTCATCTTCACCTTCCAGCAAATCAGTTGCTTGCTGTGATCATCTTCAGTAGCCACCAACCCTGCAGCCATTCTGTAGTCCTGATTTTGGCAAACGTCCTGCAATGATTTTGTGACCTGAATATATGCATGGGATTACCCTTCAGCATTCCAGTTACAGTCATTAGCAATTAATAATTAGCAGAGCAGGCCCTGGCAGAGCCATGGACCTGATGGTGGCCTGATATTCCTCTTGTTGGTTTTTGGCATGGCTTATAGAAGCTAGAAACACGAATGGTTTGTGCAGCCAAGTGTGCTAACAGCAGTAGTTGATGTAATTACAATGAGTTGAGTCGGCCTTGTGTGTTGAAGCATATGTGTTGCAAATCCCAGAAATACAAACTTAAATGGATGGCTACAATCAGAAAAGAAGCAGCAAAACAACTTCCATATTGTCATTGAATTATTTTCTCTCTACAGACCGTATTTTTATACTGAGTTATGTCTGTGTAATCTGACTGAGACAATTTGGGTTATATATGCATATCCATGCACTGGATTTGTTTTCATGTCTTCCTGGTCATATCACCTAATCTACGGACAAAACCATTTTCTCCTATGTTTAATTTAGTGTCTCAAGCGAGGCCAGCACATTCTCAATTGCCATGTGAAGCGGGCATGGTCTTGCTGATCCTGCCATACCAGCATTCAAAAATAAACGCTGTATTAACTTGAAAGCTAAAGATGGCCACTCTATATCTTGCTGGGAGCAAAAATATATTAATTTAACTGTGTTTTGACTGCAACCATACTTTAAGGACTGCTGTGATTTTATTTTTTTAGTAAATAAAAGCAGTGTTAACAGTGCTGGTGTCCACAACTACAAAGCTAAGAGGCAATCTGGGATAATTAAAAGACCAACAATATCTAAAGGGATATTTTTCATGTCTACATCAAATCCTACAACGTACAGCACATCATCATAGCATGTCTACCATTCAGCCGTCAGACAATGTCAGTATCTGAAGAGCCATAAATAACACAGCCAGGACAAGCCAGATGTGCTGGTATGAATGACCAATTGGTTATTGTTACAGAGAAGTCAGATCAGCATGTGGCAAGGCACTTTAGCACCGCAGATTACTTTGCCACCTCTCAGTACATCAGACAAGAATGATCAAAATCAGGAGCATGATGATCACTTCTTACAGTCTGCTCTCAGGCAAAGCCATTTTTGCACAGTCGGGCAAGTGATCCTTTGGCTCTGTAACATTAGGAGTGCAAGCTTACTAACTTGCATTTTGTATTCAACCTTGCACATTGCAACCCTAAAACCTGACAGCAGCCTCTAAGCAATGCCAAAATACAAGCAGGCAAGTCCAATCATAATCCTTTGCAGGATGCTGTGCTCTGCAGTCATTTCCTGCTCCTCGCATGTAAAGGAACAGACACAGCTAAAGAGGCTGAAATGGTCTTTATGGCTTGGCACATCTCTAATAAAAAAACCCTTGATCATATGAAGAAAGGGACAGTTCTGGGATATAAATACTGCAGAAACTGGGAACTTCTGTGGCAGGCAGAACATCTGTTTATTCCATTTTCCAGTGTTTTATTTTGAGTTGCCTATGACAAAGAATCAGAACTTTTACCAGTGCAAACCGTGCTCAGTCATAAACACAACACTACCCTTTTAAGGTACCTTGAGCATTATAAAGCAACAGCTTTATTATAGGGAAGTGACAGAGAGTCAGAAGTCAGGGCACAGGAAAGACAGTTTGAGAACAGGCCACCTTTTATGAAGAAAGTATTTTACTTACAGGTGAGGGGATTTATTTCGTGTGAACATAAATACTTTAAGCAGCATGAAGGAAAATTTTGAGAAAAGCTTCTTGTGGTAAAATAATCTGCACTACAGTCCTCCACAATATCCCCACAACAATATTAACCTACCGACACTCATGTCGAGGAATGAGTTTTGGTAACATAAACTTCACTCTGTGTTGTACGTTAGCGCAATATCACTACTGAACGAGAAAGAGGATGTGTTCCAAAAAATGTTATTGTTAATGGGAAAATCAGAAAACACCACACTCAGCAGTGAAGTCCATAAGGAAATTCACTTGAGGCCACATCCAAGGTATTACTGACCTTGGTTTAGTCTTCATTTTATGTGCACCACTGAAAAGTGTTACATGGTGAACTTACTTCACTGTAACGCAATGCTGTTTTATTAAATATACCTTTGATGGGTCTCTGGGTCAGCCAAAGACCTCAGAATAAGGCAAACATAAAGCAAAGCAGTCATTCAGTAAAATGAAGATCCTACTGAAACTCAAAACAAACCAGAGCAAGGTAGCTCTACTCAGAAAGAGCACTGGTTGGACCTTACTGAGACGGAACCGAATATGAGATTAGAAAACCAAGCTATAGTCATTTGTATGACTTACTGCTCCTCAAATTCTTCCAATCCGGAGACAGGCAATCAGCTTCCCCACAGAAATTCTCTCCCAAAACACTGGTGTCCTGAGCATCTACACAAAAAAAGGTTCATCAAGGCCCTAGAATAAGGCAGCAAGACCAGAGGAGACTGCTGTGAGTGTCCTCTACTGCCTGTGTCCTAAAGATAAAGCACATGCGCCAGAGCAAATTAGACCAGAAATATTAGACATTAATGCCACCTCTCTCAACACTAATGATTTGCCAAAGTGCATGACATTAATTGCTTCAATGAGGGAAAAACGTCCCAATGCATATTCTTCCCATAATTACAGGAAGGTTACCGAACTGGCTGACACTGTCCTTCCAGTTTCTAGAGTTACAATAGGAATCAGCAGAAGAATGGTGGCAAGGGCAATTTCCTGTGCTCTTTGAACGGAGGGCTTAGCTGAAGAGACATGTACAAGAAATGCCCCCACAGCTCCCCGCCTCTGGCAGGGCAACCTCTACCCTGGCTCCAGGCACAGAGACAGTTAAAAATACAGCATATAACCAAATGTCACAGATTCCTCTTACATCCTACTTCATCAGATGCTATCATTTATGAGGAGGGAAAATGGTCACAGAGAGTACAGGCTAACTCCTAGCTGTTCCTGTCCTGACAGGTTTAGCCCACTCCTGTACCTACTTGTCTTCCACTGGGAATTTCTCAGTCCACTCCTGGCTCCCAATACTGGCACTCATGGCATCCACTGGATATATTAAAGCTTACATTCCTGATGGTATTCTAACATGTGTTGGGTAATGTGACTGCATTTCCTCCTGTGCACTTGCTCCTGTGCACCCAAGACATTTGGCACGGTATTTAAACCTAAGCACACCTAACATCACAAGTCCACAACTGAGAGCAGCAGTGACTAAATCGGATTTCTACAACTTGTATTAATATATATATTTCTAAACATAAAGGCTAATTTAAACATGGGAGATAACATTGATTCATACTAATCTATTCAGCTCTACTATCAGAAATAGCAAACAGGGAGCTAGGCTTTTTTAACCAGGCACCTTGCCTATGTGTAGTAAAGAAAACAGAAAAGGCAGCTTTTCACAAACCAGAAAAAATCCCACCAGCAAACCAAAGCCACACTACCTCTCCCTCACTTCAAAATCAAGACCTTAGCATGCCTCAAATAGCAGCACAGTTAGGATATTTTTAAGGATTAGACGATGAATTTCAAGCCCATGAAGAGGGCTGCTCAAGAAGGCTGCTCCATAGGCAGGATGTAACACGGACTTTTGGCATGAAGAGAAAGATAGCCCAGGAAAATCTTAATTCCACTAGATACACTAGGCATTAACACAGACACTTTGTTTTGCCTACATTTGTCATTTGAGAACATGAAACAAAGTGCTGTATTTGGCACTAGCTTCACTCTCCAGGCAGGCTTACAGGTCATCCTCTGATAGAGTGCACTTAGAGTAGTTCAAGATAAAAACTGTCAAAAGAAGGGCTTGATATGTCCAAGACAGAGGTAACGGGCAAAAAGGCTTGCCTCTTCATATCGAAAAGCAGTTAGCAGCTAGCAATCCAGCGTGAGAGGACCTCAGTTAAAAGGGCATACACATCATCCACATATATCACAGACTACTGACATTGCCAGACATCTCTGGATTGATCAGACACTAGTTAACTTTCCTTCATTGTCATTGTTCTACTGCGTAGCGGCAAAAAAAGTTTTGGTAACATACATTGTACAAACTGAGAAAAAGAGTAAATCTCCCAAATGATAAGGGAGAAAGGCAATATCAGATGTCTTGAGACCCTGAGATACTTGTTGAGCCAAAAGTTTGGCATATGGCTTCCTCAAGTATTCCTCCTTTATTTTGTTGAGCCCACTTCCACAGTTGAATAGGATAAACAAAACATCTTTTGACATCTTTGACTTTTTGTGAAAGAGGAGTTCGAAGTGAAGTTGTGTGTATATGTGTGTGCATGGCACACGCATGCAAGGTGGACACTTGCCTAAGGAAGTGGACACTACTGCATATTTTTTTTTGTTTCTGATTTTCGCCCACTAGATGGAGTTTGGTGACTTTGGTAGTCCCTGCTGCAGCTGTGTTCCAATGCCATTATTAGTGGTTGTGTGTCTGTGTGCATGATAGTGATGTTACTAATCTGATTGTGCTTGGTTATGAGTTAATTTTCCTGTCTACAGTGAAACATATGTGCCAAGAACAGACGAATACTCTGAGAATGTAATGTATAGGTACTTGAGGATGTGTTCAAAATCTACCTTGGGATTTTGAGGTCACATATTTGGAAAGGCTAGTAAGCAGCACCTAACATGTTAATGAAAAAAAGATTACATTAGAAAATAAGAAATATGTAACTTGTTTCTTGAGGAACTTCAAACATGATATGGAGCGGAATCAAGATACAGTATGACAGTCTGGGTCTCATGTCAAGTGTGACACCAAACCTACCTCTGTCTCAGTACAAAACCTGACATTAGCTCCAGCTACAAATCAGATAATATGATCATGATAATATGAATGATAATGATAATCATGATAATATGAATCAGATAATACTGACTCATATGTAGAATCCCCATGGCTGCACAGTTTGGATCTGTCCTTTGATTCGCTTAATTTCATCAATGAAAACTGAAGCCAATGATCAAACCGAAGGACTTGATTTACTCCTGTTGCCATTCTTTTTACCAGTGGAAGCAGAGGGTACAAGGGCCTCTTACTGTGGAAGAAGAATCCTACCCTGATTCAGCCCTGCTTTCACCTTTGGCTTCTTCTTCTTCCTTCTTCTTCCTTCTTCTTCTTCTTCTTCTTCTTCTTCTTCCTCTTCCTCTTCTTCCTCTTCTTCCTCTTCCTCTTCTTCCTCTTCCTCTTCTTCTTCCTCTTCTTCCTCTTCTTCTTCCTCTTCTTCCTCTTCTTTCTTCTTCTTCTTTCTTCTTCTCCTTTCTTCTTCACCCCCCCGTTGTTGATTCTGGGCAGGATTAAGGTACTGTTGCAATATGAACCTTTAAATTCTTCAGTAATAAAGAATTCCTTGTAGTGCTTGACATGTGGTAGCACATGATGACACCCTTCTCGACCTTAATCTGTTGAAATGGCCTCCTTGACAACCTTTTTAACAGTTCCAACCTCATGGTTACATTAGCTTACATAGGAATTTCAGTGGGGTTAAGCAAGAAGGAAGGCAACTGGAGTGCTACAAGAAAAAGTTTTAGCACAAGACCTACTTGTTAGGACACTGAAATGACAAGGTTTGCATCACTGTTGTACAAGGAGCAAGAAGCACATCAAACTGCCTGTGTTCCTCTTCAAGAACCTAACCAGACAGCTTCTTTTGGGCAGGGAGGTGGCATGGGCTGATTGCAGGTGCCTCCATTCACTTGCTCAGACAAGTGGCTTTCTCTACTGAGGTAAGTTCTGAATAAAACCTCATGCATGGATACAAACTACATTTAGGTATGACAGGAAAGTCAGGGGTAAAGGCCACATCTTCTCCACTGTATTGCTATCCTCAGAGAATAATACAGTATAAATCACTACCAGCACAAACGATGGCGAAATTTCATCCTGTATTTGTGCTTCACAATTTGCTTACAAATTATGAATAAGGTACATAATGCAAGGGTCCTTCTGTGTTGCTAACTGAGAACTACTTGGTTTATTTTATATACTGCCAAAAAACTTGCCTCTCTTTTGACAGAGGACCTAGCTGTCATCACCCATGCCTTGGACTATTGTAATGCATTTTATATCCGTCCACACAGTAAATCTAGCCAGCAACGAAACTGGGAGCAACATCTGGCAGCTCTGTGTTAACAGCGTTCTTCTTCCAGGAGTTCAACAGCACCAACCATCTTCAATCAGCCAAACCTGGCACTGCCACGCTCGTTTATTGATTTTCAGAGTGTGCTGCAAGAGCCATTTGCTCTCCTTACCCGTGTGCTGGTGAACACAGGACAGCCGCGTTGTAAGCGCGGGCGCCCAGGAGGAGCAGCAGATTTTTCTGTGCAGAGCCTTCACTGACGCTGCCTCCAGGCTCCGCAGAGCAGCCGCCACCCGGCACACAGGAGCTTGCCGTGTGCCTTCGCCGTGGCCCCTCGCACAGGAGCGGTGACTGCACGGCAGCACTGGCCGCCCTGCCGAGCCAGCCCTGGGCGGAGCGCGGCCCAACCGCGGGGNNNCAGCCCTGGGCGGAGCGCGGCCCACCCGCGGGGAGCCCCCGACGCTGACCTCCCGGAAACACCCGCCTCCGCAGAGGCCTGCTCTACTAACCAGAGCTTCAGAAAGGCGCCTGGCTTGTCTTTGCCAGCGGGTGCTGGAAGCCCGTGAAAGGGCCGAGCCTGCGGGTAAGCTGGTGCCCGCGGTGCTGCCTTGAGGCTTGCAAAAAACAGGCGCTGCCGGCAAGGNGCCCCCTCCCGCTTCCTTATAGCGTCACCCTATGAAACGTCATCCAGCCGTAACGTCACCGAGCCCAAGCGAGGAGGCGCCCTGGGGCGCGCGGCCGGGGCCTGTGGCGGCAGCGGCGGCGGCGGGAGGGGCCGCGCTGCGAGCGGGCTGACACTAGGTGGGGGCATCGGCTAGAAGGAGGGGGCCCGAGGCGGCGGGGGGGGGGGGGG
>VYXH01002680.1:15695-30073 GCA_013397275.1 Burhinus bistriatus
GCGAGCGGGCTGACACTAGGTGGGGCCATCGGCTAGAAGGAGGGAGCCCGAGGCGGCGGGGGAGGGGGAGGGCCGCTCTCTGGTTCCCGTCTCAGGTGAGCTGTCGCTCCCGTAGCTCTTACAAATCCATCCAGTATTTGGCTGGAATACCGCCACGCCGCCTTGTTCTCTGTGAAGACCAGGCCGTGCCTTTGATGTCCAGGTCAAGTTGTGGAAGACGGCGTTTACTTTAGGTAGGTGTTTGTGTAATACATGTTAACAGTCATTGGTGACTGACTCCTTCGCCTCTAAGCTCGGCTCAGGGATGCATTCAAAGACGGCTGCAATTCCAGACACTTGGAAGGGAAAAATATAACCCGCTTCCCAAGGAGCTCTCAGATATCTTGTACATGCAGTTCACATTTTCACCTGAACTTTTGCTTTGCCAGTTTGAGGAGGAGGAGGGAACCCTGAAGAACTGGAGTTCTTCAGCATCAGTGATTTTTTGGGGTGCTGGTGAAACAAAATAGCAGTGGAAGTTGCTTCAGGGAGTAATTTTAACTGGTTGCAGATGAATTAAAACCAGGTCACAGAAACTCGCTGTTGGCCTGTGCTTTCAAGCCTCGGAAAGTATGTAAAAAACCGGAGGAGTGGTGCTGCGAAGGAGGTGAGGAGTCAGAGTACAGCCACTACGAGCAGGATGGCGGTGATTGTGTTGCCTCTCAGCACACCCGCAACCACAGTTATTTCTCCTATTGCCAGACCAACGGGACAGCAGAAAAAGTGAAATTCTGTTCAAACAGCAGCCAGCAGTAATGGCCAAAGCAGGAAATAGGTGAATGCCAGACAATAATTCAACAAGCAGGATGTTTGCTTGAGATTTTGGATGTTAAATATATACCCATCACCTGGGGAATTAGTCATAGCTTTCCATATCCATACATCACGCAAGTCTGCTGAAACCTCACGCGGTGAACTTTCTGGGGGCGGGGAGGGAGGAACAAGCACAGGCAGGCAGTGAGACCAGCCCCTCTCACCTCCTGACTTCTGCTATAGACCGCTCTGTTCCCTTTTCAAGGCAACGGCAGTGCACGCCTTAACACTGATAGTGCAGCCTTGGGCCTGGGAAAGCACTGCTCCCCAGAAGTCACTGACGGTCACAAATTATCCCCTCCCTCACTCCTTACTTGTTTCAAAGTTCTGCAAAGTAACCCCAAATCCAGCCCAATCCCCACTCACTTACAAGGATTGCAGTGGTGGATGCCTGTTCTGTGTTCACCTAGCACAGGTGAGAATAGCAGAAGGAGGTGTGTGTGTGTAAGAGGAACCAATCCCCTCCTCCCTTTGGACCCTCAGAAATGTTATCACCTATGTTTTGAAGTATTTATGTTTTCAACAAAAATTCGAAATAAATTAACTTGTCCTCCCCACCCCACCCCCGTCCCTCATTATGAATTATTTGGCAATGAAGCTGAAAGAAGCAAAACACACGTGGCTGAATGTTCCACATTTCTACTCTGCAGACTCTTAGAAAAAAAGAAATTACAGAGGAATGAGCAAGGAAGAAAATTTCTAACTAACACGTAGCTGAACATAAGTGTACTAGTGACTGAGCCACATAGTTTAAGATGTGATAGCTGTAAATTGGGCCAAATCTATAAAGGGTGTTAAAGTTTCCTGGAAAGGGTTTTACAGTAAGTATGGAGCCATGTAAAATAATTTTCTGTAGCTTAGGAACTGTTCTTCTTGAGAAAATGTTGCTTTTCAATATGTATAATATGTAGCTGTACTGGACATTAAGCATTATCCTTATTTTACTGGGGAACAAAGCAGGTTCAAGGTGAGACCCATTGATTTCTGTTCCCAGGGAAGATGCTAGTTGTGCCGTGTGAACAGCTTGGGGCATCCTCCAGGAGCCTGCTCCTAGTGAGTGACACAAGAGATTAACATGCAGAGCCAGCTGAACAGGAACCTAAATTTTTACTGCAGCACTCCCACAGGTATAATGCCCCATCAGGACTGCTTGTGCATCCTTTGTCACCTCGGTCATGTAGCCCTTACGAATGATAAAAATGTCTAGATTTGACAAGTAACAAGGAAGTATGTCTCTCTATATTTGTGTGTATTTCACTGTCTCTTTTATATTTCTCTGTATGTCTTGAGTTTTATCTCACTGTTTCCAGTTTGTATTCACTGGGGCAAGAAGGAATCTCAGCAATGTGCAGGCAAGGCAGGGGGACCAGGCTCCAAAGAAAGGTGTTTCTGAAAGAGGGTTTGAGCTTTGCCACATGCCACAACGCCGGAAAGTAACTTCTTCCATTAGTTACCACAAGAGCCTTTGCAATCAACGCTGCTGCCACACTACTCACTCTCGCACTGCTTTTCTTCTGCAACACACACCCACTCCTGAGGGGGCTGCAGCCCCCACGCTGAGATACATACTGCTGGGACATGTGCTAGTGTGTGCTCACCTCCCCTGGAGAGACCAGGAGGACACCAGCTCCTCCTGAGCCTGCAGTCCTCCCTGCCTGAGCCACACAAGCGGGGCTGTAGGGGCTTAGAAGAAAGAGTGGATTTTCTCATGTCCTAAGTTCTGCTTTCTCACTTTTCCTCAACCTTTTGCTGACTCGTATATTCATTCCTTTAGGGAAGAGAAGCGCAATTAGTCCAATTTTATCACAAGAATTCTGGTTTTATCTGAGTGTCACAGAGGAGAAAGTTGGAACGTATGAAGTCTATAGGCTCAGAAATATGACAGATGGAAAGAACCCAAGCAGTGCTTACCTCAGGTCTCACACCTTTTAGCCGGTGTGTGGCAGTGGCTGACTCAGGATTATCTCAGGATTATCCTGACCTTAGCTTTTCAGGGGCACTGTCCCGCTGAAGGCAGGCACTGTTCGGCTATTGAAAAGCTATAGTCTCTCTCTCTGGGAGAGAAAAAATAGAAAAAAAATCTTATACTACATGCTCTGGTAAATACTATGCTCTGTTCTCTTATTTACAGAGCACTGAAGTTTTTTAAGAATTTTCAGATAATAACCATTAAATCCTTGTAGCAGTTGTTTATTTTACGGTGTGGGAAAAAGAGACACCTGACTATGGGATCTTCTGCAGGTTAGTGGGCAGAGCAAGGATGTAGCCTTGCAAAGGTTCCTCCTATCCATCCCTCAGCTTAATCTCCTGCACAGCTTGCGCAGACAAAAAATAGCAAACCACACTCCCAAAGACGCTGTGAATATTTTCTTTCTGTTGCAGCTTCAGGAGAGCCTGGCCAAGTACATCTCCCTCTTTAGTTGCCAAATCTTTCTGTGCATGTGATGCTCTCTATCCATCCTATACAGGTTCCTGCTTCCTGGTAGTCTTCTAAGGGTTTGGTCCTCCACTTAAGGTCAGGATTCATCCTGTGTACAGGCATGCTTGGCATATGGCTGTGGTTATGGCTCTCAAGCACTGCTGTTATTGTGGAAGGGAATGGAATTAGTCTCTAGTGAGGGACGCAACTCCTAACTGAGTTTTCTGTTGCATCATATGTGTAACAGCCTGCAGGGAGTTGCTGAGTCATGCATCAAATCTGCCTGTGACAGTGCAGAATGCTGCAGGGAGCACATTAACGAAACATCATTTAGGGAGAAAAGACTTGTCTTTGTTATCTTCCAGTGGCAGACTAGTGCGAGAATGTTAAAATACTGTATTAGGTTAGTTGTTATAGGGAAGGGAGAAGAATGATGCTTCAGTGTTATATGTCCACTAAAATTGAAGTTTGGATAGTGTGCATTCAGAAATAATTTTATTTTCCAGTAATGACAATATGCAATATCACGTAAGAAATGAAATTGAAGAATTGATCTTATTCTTCAAATACAGGATAGCTTCAATATTAAAATTAACATATAAATTTAGCATCAATCTTATTTTCCCACTCACGTCCGCTGAGTAAATGCACATAAAGAATGAATCACTGAAACAGTATACTGAGAGAATCAAAGTCATTTTTCAAAGGTGTCAGCACAAATGTGAGGTGAGCCTGTTCACCAAGCATCCAACAAATGCTGTAGGGGTGGCCCATCAGGCCCATAAGGAGGACAAGTCGGGGACCCCCAGGGGCAGCAGCACAACCACCAGCAAAGGCAAGGCAGGGAGGAATTTGGGGCAGGACAGACTCATTGGATTCATTGCATCATGCTTACCCCGCACCCTGACTCTTCCCGTGTCCACAGGCATGTGGGGCACTGGAGAATGTGAGAATCGCATTAGGGGTCTCCACAGCACTCCTCTGAGGGAGAAATTATTATTGTTATTGTTTACATCATCATTTGCCTTATCCACCTCATCACAGCTAGGGGTTGATGAGCAGAGATCAAGCAGCGTGCCTCTGGGGCAGCAGCCAGCCTCTGCAGAGTGCACTGCTCTGGTCTCTGGTGGGCCTGCACCACTGCTGATGGCAAACAGGGCCATGGGCAGAGACAGCTTCCCATGGCATTGGCTGTTGGTTCTGCATGCATCCACAGAGACGTTGACAGTGAAATCACCTGACAGGAGAAAAAGCAGCCCCAGGGCACCCCAGAGAGGCACCCGGGCAGCTGCTTAACCAGGAGCAGGAACTATGCAGAGGGCAAGGGATGAAACGTTCTTGCTCCAAGAAAGCCACAGCTGCTCTAGCATCCAAAAAAAAAAAAAAAAAAAAAAAACCCCAGGTCATTTGCTATTCACTCACNAAAAAAAACCAAAACCAAACCAAACCAAACAAACAAAAAAAAAACAAAACAAAAAACCCCCTTGGTTTCTGGGCTCAAGCAATCTTTCCTGATACTTAAATTCATTTTTTTCCACTGGGGGTTTCTGCACACCAATGTCCCCAGCTTTACCCCTCCTAACCTACGTGTCTTCTGCCTTCCACAGCACGAAGTACTTGCTCCGACATGGAAATACCCGGTTTTACCACAAGATGGAGCTGGAAAATGCAGGGTTTAGGTGCCGTACCCGCAGCCTTCTCCCCGGACCCCGGAGCCGTGGGAAAGGATGCTACAGCGCCGCGGGCGCTCTGAGGGCTCGGGAAGCAGCCCGGCTGCTGCTGCCAGCTGGGGTGACACAGCTGTCACCGACCCCGGTAAAAGCACGGTCTGAGCCAGAATGGGGCCCACCAGCTCTGTGGTGGCTGCCGCGGGCCCCGGCTGGACGGGGCACCTAGGGCTCCTGCAGAAAGCGGTTCCCTCGCCCCGCAGTTGCCCACGCCACGAGGGTGGGAGTGGGTGGGCATCTCCCACCAGCACAGCGAGGGTCTGAGGAGGAGGTCCCAACACTGTGCAGGTAGAGAGAAGTCCTGCCAACACACCAAGGGGTCCCTCTTTGCTGTGTCAAAATTATATTTGCCTGTAGTGGCAGCCTGGAAGATATAACTGGGTGAATAAAGTAATTTCTTAAAGATATCATTGCAGGCCAGTCCATATTCTTTGAAAAATTAATCTCCTGGATAGACAAAATATTGTTTGGTCAAACAAAAAACGTTGTTCAACATCAAAACTTGCATTTTTGATTTTGAGCACATTTAGATTTACTTTATTAAAAAAAAAAAAAAGAGATAATTGTGAATTCAGTCAAAAGATATCTCATAACACCAGGCAAGTATTATTTTAACTTGTTTACTTTTTCAGAAAACAGTTTATCAAAAGAGATCTAATTAAAAAAAAATCATACTGCCGAATCTGCATTTTTCATCCCAAGTATTTAGAGTGATAATAGTTCACTCCAGTTTAGCCAAGGGTCAGCTTTCTTTGAAAGATGTGTCCCAATTCCAAGATGCCAAAATTCTGTTCTCTGAAAACCCACAGGCCGTAGTGTGTTAGATCACTATGAGCTGTTGTAGGCGCCACTGTCTGGTCTTTCTGCTGGAGATGATTTGCCCTCTGTAGCAAACAAACAAATAAACAAAAATATCATTAAATGTACAGGGATGCCTATACGAAGGTTTGTGTTGGAGGGAAATCTGCTTGGTGCATGAGCTCAAAACCAAAGCTCCTGGACCTATCTGCACTTACCTAGCCTTTGACACTTAATTTCTCCATGATGTTGGAGCACAGCATTTCACTACCTCATCCCTTTCTGTTTGCAAGATCAAACCTGTTTTGCCTATTACTTTTCTCTCTGGAGTGGCTGGAAGATTAATTTCTTTACAAGTACCACGTGAGTGCAGGCAAATCTGTTAGTACAAAACTGTAATTCTGCATATATGAAAATTCCAGATGTTTTCACATTTACACTTCCATAAGGGAAGCTATTTATTTTCTTTTCTCCCTCCCCCTGCCTTAATATCTTTGCTCTGTAGCATTATCAACAAATTGCTTTTCTGAACAGGTTGGAAAATTATGCAAGAAAAAGTATCTTTCTGTTCATTTATCCCCTAAGGAAAATAAAATAATTCTTCATTTTATTCTCCTTTTTGTGTGTGTTCAGTAACCTTATGAAATGCAAGATTCACTGCGTGCACAAACATTACAAAATATGAAATGCCAAAGGAGAACACAGGCGTTCGTATCAGCAATGACATCAGATAACACGCCTGACATATATTACATTTTTAAAGCCCATCTGCTTTAGAGTCCAACTTCAGGGCAGCCTCAATTGTTTTTGAGGTATGGGACTAATCCATACACCTGACAAGCCTGACAGTCATTTCATCTGCATTCAGAGATGTGTTTTGGAAAAGCCAACT
The DNA here is from genome assembly GCA_013397275.1 of Burhinus bistriatus. Lineage (NCBI taxonomy): Eukaryota > Metazoa > Chordata > Aves > Charadriiformes > Burhinidae > Burhinus > Burhinus bistriatus. The sequence continues at coordinate 22,384 of VYXH01002680.1, forward strand.
GTCAAACAGATGCAGTCACTTGTGAATGGCTGAAAAAATGGCACTAAAACCTTAACAAACTTCTAAATGGACAATTAATTTAGCGGCATTCCTCAAGAGAAGCAATTTCTAATGTTCCTCTGACACACGTAAGATATGCAGTGTAATCAATGCATGCAAACATGCAATAAATTGTTCAAACCATTACTTTTCTAGATTTAAGGAAGTTGCCATTTGGCTAAACATTATTTTAAAGAAATATCTGCTATTACATCCTATCTCCTTTTTTCTACTTCTACAGTATAGGAAAAAAGACGCTACTGAAGCATCGGTGGAGCCTTTTTTTTCTGCTTGCTGTGACTGTAGCAAGCTCTGCTTTACTCAGCTGAGCTTGGAAGTGTCTGCGGCACATACTCAAGAGACCTCAGCTCCCCTGATGACAGCATTTGCCTAATCTCAGTTGCAAGCTACCAGGGAGGGAAGCAGAACCTGGACTTGGAAAAAGAGGCTTCCCTTGACTGCAGTTGCTGGAGCTAGACATTTTAACCCTGGCTGAGGATTAATCAGCTCTCTATCCTCAGAAATGTTATTTGCCCAGTATAAATGACATAAACCAAGATCATCATCTTAGTTTATTTTTCTAGAGTCCTTAGCATGCTACATTAACCTGACAATGTTTAATCTTGTGTTCGTTTCACAATATACTTCATGCAATTCACAGCTGTAATTGGTTTTACACTGACATTACACGTTTCAACCTAGCCATGGGAAAAGAATAACCCTTAGTATTGTTTCTCTGAAAAGCGTCCAAGCTCAAAAAGCACAGAAGCAGCTCATGCTAGTTTCATGTGCATATTTCTTTCTTCTGCCTTTTCTTTTTCTGCAAGGATGATCACTGGCATAAGATTGTAAGGTCCTTGTTTTAGTTCATTTGCAATTGAACTACATTTGTTTGATTTCTATGTCCTGAGGAGTTCTCTCTTATAAAACAGCATTCAAGTATTCTAGTTTAACATCCCCATTTTTCTGAGTTAAGGAACAAAGTAGACCTTGGGCTTCTGTTTCCACTACGAGTCTTCCAGAGTCCCATAACTGATAGCCGTAAAGTCTTCCTTTGTAACACACACTCAGTGCTAAAGCCAGAGTATTGCTATTTGGCATTATCCAGTGAAGTGCAAGAAATTAAATAAGTTATGTCTTTATTGCTATACCAAGCAAAGTCACTTTTTAATACAATTGCAAGGGTTTCGTAGAGTACGTGTCCCTCCTCTTAGGGCCCAGTAGTTCAGCTGCACTGCAAGTATCATGTGTTGAATGTCAGTCTAAGAAGATGTGTTGAGTATTCTTGAGTCTGAAGAATCAGACCTTTCATCATACTCGTCTTCCGTGTAAATTGGTTGCTTAGACACAATAGGACACCCGTCATCAGGGATTGAGATCCTAGGATCTTCTGACGAGCGGGAAGGAAGGACAGGTGAGCTTCGGAAAACACTGGCTGAGTTGCTAGGGAAAGGACTGACATACTGGGACCGCAGCTGGTACTGCTGCTGCAGCGTCATGGTGTTCCACAGGGTGACGTCATTGGGCAGGAATGGGCTCGACTGGTTTCTTGCCAAAGTGTTCCTCAACATCAGCGGGTAGCGTGGTGGCTGAGGGAAAGGGTGCTGCAAAGGTACGGCCAGAGGGTTTGGCACGACATTACTGGAATCGGCAGAGAATCTCAGTGTGTCGGGAACCCTAAATGCTGAGCCCACAGACCACTTGGAAGAGGAAATAGGGTACGAACTCAATGTGTGTTCAAAAATGTGCCCGTTGGAAGGCAAAATGAGACCATCAGATTCTGCAGAAGTTCTCTCCCCACTGGCCACTGAAGATCGACTGGACAGGAGAACCTCTACAGCACTCACCAGATCACCACCACACCCCTTCAGGATCAACTCCAGCACAGTTGGCTTTTGGTTAGGGAAGATCTTTTTCAAGACTTCAAGTGGAGGTCTGTTGGCTTTCAAACTGAAAGGTAAAGAAACTGTCCCAGAAGGACCTTCTATCAGGAGGTGGTTCTGCTCGGGATGGTACTTGGGGCTGTCTGGACGGCTCTCTGTGCTCCCACCGTTTTTCTGAACTGCATAACCGACCTCATCCACTGAAACAATTTCAGGGCTTTCAGGGGTGAAGCAACTTTTGGCTTTAGTCATATCTGGGGAACTCCTTTGGTCTGTGTCTTTGTCACTATAAGTCTCAGCATTGTCTGCTCCACTGGCATCACCCAACCGTTCCTCGTTCATGTCTGCAATGAGAAGGCAGAGAAGTTAATGAAAAACTGAAGCCAGAACTTTTTACAGACAATTAAGGATACAGTCTTCTTAAAGTGAACAGAACATGATCCTGGGGGGGGGTGGAAGCATTTTTCACAGAGATCCTGCTAAAATTAATGTCTATTTGCAACATCTCATGAGAACAAAACTGCAAAAGAGTAATGTGACCTGGTCTAGGCATTTTATGCTGCCTTATAGGTATCTGTCTCATTCTTCCATGTACAAGGTAAGAAGCAGTGGTCCTTTTTCTGCTGCATCAAGTACGCTATATCAATCCTCTCTTGCTCGTTACAAGGCAGCAACACACCACCCAAGTGCAAGCTTTCTCAGAGGAACTTCAGCACTTCCACATCATAATTCCTCACAAGCACCATCTCACTGACTCTGAGCTGAAGATATCCAGAGGGTACTCAGGAGACCAAAATGACCTCTGCAAGTCCAACAGCATTGGTGGAACCACTCCATCATGACTACTGGCTGAAAGTTAAAGAAATCTTTGAGTAAATCAGTGTAGTTCAGTTCTGGCTCTGCAGAAGCTGGTTCCTTCCCCAGCAAGAATCACAGGCTTTTCCCCCAAACCCTGGAGCACAGCTGATGCCTTGGCTCATTAGAGCACAGAATCTAGAAAAATCTGGTTTGGCAAGGACCTCTGGAAGGCACCTGGTCCAGCCTCCTGTTCAAAGCAGGAGTAACCTAAAATATAGACCAGGTTGCTCATGTCCCTGCTCAGCTGAGTTTTAAATAATTCCAAGGATGGAGACTCCACAACCTCTCTCAGCACTTGTTCCAGGTACCTTGCTTTTTGTGTGCTAAACTGAGAAGGGAGAAAGCTGACTACAGGGCTGAAAACAAGCCTTTTGTCCATGCTGTCTCCAGATGGACACTCAAAAATGGGAATAGCCCAAGTCTCTGGTCGCTTTGGTAATGCCTGGCAAGAGTATGGAAACCTTTGAAATATGTCAGAAAGAAGAAGAGAAGAAGAAGAAAGGTTGACAGCTTTCACAGTTTATGCACAAGGGGGGCAATGTATTTGCTTGAGATTTTTCACAGTCATTTCCCAAGGACGCTGTTCTGCTGGCATCCCTCATACAGTACAATGACGATCTCCCTGGGAAGCATCAATGTCTGGGGACAGGGTCGTTGGCCAAGCTGCAGCTGACAGACCCTGCTTTAACTGCACAGGGCAGTGCTTTTGGACACACAAATGTCAAAGACTACCTGTAGAAACCAATACAGCTATTTGCTTGGTTTCCCCAGCCCCTGGTGATCAGTCCAACTATCTAAAAAAGCTATAAGAAGCAAGCAAAAGCACCCCTGCCCAATCAAGATGGAACAAGTTAAAGGCCTGCAAGTGCCTGAGCCTCGCTGCTCACCACGGACAGTCCTGCCTCCCTCTCACCCCACTTCCCTATGCAGCAGGCTAAGTTTAGTGTTGAACAGATCCACTTGAGACAAACTCTATTACTGCAATTTACCCACCCTGAGAAAGGAGTCAGGGTCTGAGCAAGCCTGAGCTGAACGAGAAGCCACTACGCTTGCCAGAATGGGAGCTATGAATAAATACGAGATCCTGGCAGAGCACAGTCTGGCAGTCAGCATGGCAAAGGGAGGTTTTCCTCATGAGGATGGTTGTGCCAAGTGGAAGTGATGGGCCATCCTACAGAGCCATGGGATGCAGATAGTTTGGGCTGCGGATGGTGAGCATGGGAGTGGAGCTGAGCAATACAGATGTACTTCTGAAGATCTTGCCATTCTCTTTTAGGAGGATAAGCTGTTTTGGGTACGCATTTTTACATTGGTTATGCTCTCTGTCCAGTGCAAGTGGAGAGGCAATAACTCTTCATGTAGGTATATTACGGAGATGGCATCATATGTATGCTCTTCATTATACATTCGATGCAGCCAAAGGGGAATGCGGGAAATGATTGCCAGTAGCAAACTGGCAACATATATCCTTTTGAGGGGGTATAAAAACCTCGGAATAGTACATCCATTATTTGAAAAAAACATGAGTCTCCCACTACTTTTCCCTCCTAATCCCTTCACATGTTCATAATGGACAGGATATTAAGAATAATTCACATCTGAGTGAATGGGCAATTTATACGTCGAGAATATACCGGGCAGTCTGAGGACAACTTCTGTCCCTGTTTTACCAGAGATGAGAGGCATTTAAGAGAGATGATGGTCCTAATTCCTACATAAATAGATTGCACTGTGGCATCCAATATTACCAAGTGGACCACATGTAGACCGTGTTTCAGAACTACAGTGCTTTTCCAGTGTATCTTTATGGGCTGATAACAAGTACCACTGGGGAGCAAATATACCCTAAAAAAAACAAACCAAACCAAANTCCCTCTGCCTTTTTGAGAGCGCTTGCCGGTGCGAGTGCCGGGCGGCGCCTCTCGGTGTGCCCCAGCCCCGGGCGCCGGCGGTGCGCGGTGTCGCACGGCCCGGGTACCCCAGACCGCTGCTTCGGGAGCTGCCGGCTTACCGGGCGGGTTCCCCGTGGTTTCCTGCCTGGCAGGTCGCGTTTCGACGGTGTTTTTTTTCCCTCCTCCGAACACCACTTCCCCACGGCGCTCACGGCGCGGGGAGGGCCAGGCGGAAAGCGTGCTGCGGGGGCTGTCCCCACCTCTTCGGGGGAACGGCCGAGATCGGGTTTTTCGTTTGTTTAAAACGGGCACAAAGCACCAATCGAAGATCTGGGAAGACACATTATAAGTGTCCTTATGTGGGCACCGAATTGTAGGAATATTGCATGCGCGTATTAGTCCCAAAAATCTATATTTTCAGGTACAAAAATATTATTTTTTTTTTTTCAGAATATACGACCCACTGCTCTTCGCCAAAGGTGTTTTTTGCACCACTCGTAAGCTTCACATGAGGATGTTCTAGGCTTTAAGAAAGAAATCTCGCCCTCAGACAGTTTTTATGACATTTTTTGTTTGGATGTTGTGTTTTGTTGTGGGGATTTTTTTCCCCCACACCTTCTATTTCAAATTGCTTGCATTCAAGTATTCACTTCTCCACCCCTGAGAAAACTAGGGAAAATGTTTTCTTACTGATATAAACAATGGAGAGTATTCATCAAATAACATGCATGCAGAGACAGATACATATCCAGATCTACAGAGATGCGGTGCAAATACACATGAAATACAGTACAGTTGGAGAACCGTGCAGGCATTCACGGTAAAATCTACATTAATAAATAAAGCTGCTGCGAATTTGGATCAATGTACACACGACATTTTCCTTGCCTATTTATACATTAAGGATCATGAGTCAAATATTGTAAAGGGGCCAGATAAAACTAAAACGGGTGAGAGAGAGAAGCTGTTCTCCTCAAGTTAATAACTCGTCTGGAAAACTTGGTCTAATACTTTGGAACCAAATTTGCTTCCTTGATATTCCCACCGCTGACTCTGTTAAAACCACTTGCACTTTGATTGTTAGGACAGCTCTTTCTGCAACACAGATTTTCTTGGNGCTGATAACAAGTACCACTGGGGAGCAAATATACCCTAAAAAAAACAAACCAAACCAAACCAAAACCAAAAGAATCAGATTAGATCTCCCTCATACACTCCCTGATCCTTATAGATTATTATTTTCAAGATATTTCAGGTTTGTTTAGTTTTCAGTACCCTTAAAGTATCCTTATGAGGCTGGGCTAAAAATTTTCTTCAATTTCTGACAACCCATCCCACTGAAGTTTGTATCTTTATCATTATCAGACTGCACAGATCCGGACTCTTAGCCTTGCACAGGGACAGTCTCCTGGTACAGCACAGATCATACCGGTGCATCTCGACGGACTGCTAGGCTCACGGGGTCAGACCCGTAAAACGAGATTTCGGTGTTTTAAATCAAATGCTGCTATTAACACAACGAGGATCGCCCTCCCTTGGTAAACACTGAGTTTGGATGCTTCTTTTGGGCTTGGTGGTTTTTTNAGAATATACGACCCACTGCTCTTCGCCAAAGGTGTTTTTTGCACCACTCGTAAGCTTCACATGAGGATGTTCTAGGCTTTAAGAAAGAAATCTCGCCCTCAGACAGTTTTTATGACATTTTTTGTTTGGATGTTGTGTTTTGTTGTGGGGATTTTTTTCCCCCACACCTTCTATTTCAAATTGCTTGCATTCAAGTATTCACTTCTCCACCCCTGAGAAAACTAGGGAAAATGTTTTCTTACTGATATAAACAATGGAGAGTATTCATCAAATAACATGCATGCAGAGACAGATACATATCCAGATCTACAGAGATGCGGTGCAAATACACATGAAATACAGTACAGTTGGAGAACCGTGCAGGCATTCACGGTAAAATCTACATTAATAAATAAAGCTGCTGCGAATTTGGATCAATGTACACACGACATTTTCCTTGCCTATTTATACATTAAGGATCATGAGTCAAATATTGTAAAGGGGCCAGATAAAACTAAAACGGGTGAGAGAGAGAAGCTGTTCTCCTCAAGTTAATAACTCGTCTGGAAAACTTGGTCTAATACTTTGGAACCAAATTTGCTTCCTTGATATTCCCACCGCTGACTCTGTTAAAACCACTTGCACTTTGATTGTTAGGACAGCTCTTTCTGCAACACAGATTTTCTTGGATCCCCAAAACATCTGCTATTTTCCCTATTTCTATTATTAGAAGGGACTGATACCAGAACTAGCCTAAAGCCATGTAAAGCTAAGGTCGTGTAAAACTTGCAGGGTTTTTTGTGGTCGGTTTTGGGAGAGTGGGGTGGGGGGTTTTGATTTTGGTTTTTTTTGATTGGTTGGTTGGTTTGGATTCTTTTGTTTTGCTGTTTGTTTGCTTTTTTAAATTACTTTCACCCCAGACTTTCTTCTCTATCTTCAAAGGTCTAAGGCACTTTATAGGAGACTAATCACTGTTCCCAAACTAACACAGAGACTGCTGGGTTGCATTAAGAAGCCGGCTCTGAAATTAACGGAAGACTCAGTACAGCGTTGTATTAACTGTTTACAAGCCGTGAAAACGCATATTAAGAGAGAAATGTAACACGCGCTCATGTGGGGGATGAAAGTTCATGAGCACAGTATCAGGAGGAGGAATTTTTCCGGGCAGACGGAACAGGGGTAGCTTCTCGGCGCGTTATNAACAGGTTATCCGGTTAAACGGTGTTTGGTGGCAGGTGACAGGCGGGCCCCCCGAGGAGACCGTTTTCCGCTTTACTCTCACGCATTCCCATGTTCATAAAAAGCGGGGGAAAAAACCAACCCTCGGTAACAATCGGAGACCGGGGATCGCGCGGGTGAGGTCTGTGCAACCAGGGCTGCTTCCCGGCACCCCAGTCCCGGTCCCGGGGGGTCCCGGTCCCCCCCAGCCCGGCCTCCCCGCGAGCGGGGGGCGGC
>VYXH01002680.1:36638-51447 GCA_013397275.1 Burhinus bistriatus
TCGCCCCCCCCGGCCCCCTGCGACCAGAGGGGACCCACGCGGGTCTCTCCTCTCCGGGAAAAGGGGCGAGGGGGTGTGTGTCCCCCGCTGCACGGTGGGGTGTCGGCCTCTCTCCACCAGCCATCGTGAGCGCAGCGGGGAACAACCTCAGGACTTGGGGGCTGCAACCTCTCTAACCCCTCAGAAACTAACCTGCCTAGAGACCTAAGGCCCTGATTCGGGCAGCCCGAGGCTAAGGCCAAATATTAAAGAATTTAAAACTAATATAGTGCTAGGAACGGTTGCAACATTGCAATTTGCAGTAGATACAAAAAACAAGTAAAAAAAGGTCTCTGACCTTCCTAACCTTAGATGAGTTGAGATCCACCCCCAACACTCCCTTCCTGCCTACTGTGAATATAATTAAGGGGAAGCTGCAGTGGTAATTTCTCTCCTCATTAACTTCCTGATTGGTTTCAGGCTCAGGATTCCGCCGGGCGGCAGTTTGTCACCAATTCCAAATGGCCAATCGTTAATACTAATGTTTGTGTAACTAACTGCCAGCATCTGCCACGGCTTCTTGTACAACAATAATAGTGAAAGGGTAACATTAGTGCTTCCCGTGTTAATTCCGATTCTGTTCATCAATAGGAAAATCTATGATGTAATTAGCAAAATGCATTGGTAGTTGAGGCAGTCGGAGGGAACTAAATCATGGCGGTAGCTCCATGGGCCCCTGACACCTTAATCATCAATACTTATTATGCTCTGGATTTTACTGTTTCGTAGAGAGTATTACCAGGCTGTGATCTTTTAAAAGAGAATATTGTTTACAACCATTGTTTGTTTTTTAGAAGCCATGATGAATCTAGTACAGCTGTGCAAAAACAAGGAATACAGAGTTGAGGCTGAAACTCTGTCCCCAAACCGCACTGCTGTGATTAAGTGAGTAGCTCCTCCACGCTTGAGCCCTGGGTGCTTGCAGACTCTGGAGACTTCCAGCATGTCTGAAGTTCAATGAAAAAGAAAAGGTCAGGCTTGACTTTCACAGCCAGGCAAATCCAACAGGATTCAAGGAAAGTAAATAGCAGCCATCTGGGTTTTACCCCATCACTGGGAAAATGAGAAACACTCTCAGAAAACCACTAACATCCCATTTCTGTAGTATCATACGTTTCTGCAGAAACTTCCATTTGCAGTTCAGATTCCTGATTTCTCCTTATTCTAAACACAACGCTGGCTACCAAAAGATGGTAAAGACATCATGCAGTTGAAGTCTCATGTATCATTTTCACGTATTTTTCCTGTGACTAGCTAAAATGGCTAGTTCTGTTACTTTCAGGAAGTTTTGCCCATTTTTGACATTGCAGAACCTGGCTCCTTGATTTCACACAAGTGTCTCCTTTGATACATGTATGGGACGAGTAAGGCCCTAACATCACCCTGCCAAAACAGACTCTACTACTGTCTTTTATATCTGACATAAACCTTTTTTTTTTAACCTGATGAATGGGACATTAACCCCCTATGACATTTTCTCCTAGCTAGAAGACAATGAAAAGAATGCAGTGCTTAGATATGAGGGAGTGACAAAGCAGTCAAGAAAACTTACAACAGTTTTTAGACATCCAGTGAATGCTGCTAATGGTTTAATGACACCGAAAGAAGAATGTGTGTCCGGAGCATCACGTATGCCTCTGCTATGTGGTCAAACACACAAAACAGCCAAACAAGTCTCTCCAACATCCCTGGGCCTGAATAACTGTTGGACTGCTGGAAGAGAGCGCCGATTTGCACCTAGAGCAGGCTAGAACAGCACAGAGGTAACCTCCAGTTGGGAACAACTTTGTAGATTTTTACTTTTTTTAGCCCACCAATCCTGAAACCCAGAAGTGCTGCAGGATCAGAAACGCTCCTTGCAGGGTGCAAGAGCCAAGCTCTCTTCTGAGATGAGGACATCCCAAGCGATTCCTGATGCTGCATTTTCTACCTCCCTTTTTTAGTGTGTAAGTGGGGTTGATGGTGGAGTCCAAGGAGAAGTCACATCTTCTCAGTGTCCACATAAGGATGCAACTTGTCTTTCCACTTCACTTCCTCTGCTAAGGCTGTGCTAGAGATTTCATCACTGCTTATGAGCTCCTACGGCTTGAACCAGATGCAAATGTGCAGGGAAAATGAGTGAAGGAACAGAGGAACGTTCAGGCTCACCTGTTGACAGAGGCTCCCAGCACAAACATACTCACTGGGTGGCCCAGTCTGCACCACACTCCCATGATCTGAAGCAGACAGTATGCATGACTTCAGGCAAGTGACTTGTTGGAATGATTCATGCTTTGACTACTACAAAATGACAGAACAGAAATGCTCTGTAGGTCCACACCCCTATGTCAAAGGGGAAATTACCTGCAGAAAATGCAGCAATCCGCACCTCTCCTGACATGTGCTAGAGACTAGCTCCTCAAAGGTTATTCAGGGCCTTAGTTTTTGCCTGCCAACAACACAAGCTTTGGCTGTATCTGGCCATATCTAGCATGAGGAATCATCTCTTTCTCCATGAGGTGCCTTGCACTATGTAGTAAACAAACAGTAGTGTGGCTTCAACAGGGCTGGCTGGCTCAAGGGTTCAGCTCTCTGACTCTGAAACCTCATTCTGCTCTGATTTAGTGAAGTCCAGTGTGTTAAGATTTAGGACACGCTGTAAGGAATCTCTGTGTTCCCAGGCTCCGGGGCAGAAGTGTGAAGGAAGCCATTGGGGTTGAAAGGGGGTATTTTTTTGTTTACTCCTCAGTAGCCAAATGGGCAAGAGGTTTATTTATTTTAAAGGATTTGTTAATATTTTTAGTGTGCATGTGCCTAGAGTGATGGAAAAGCCCATTTTTAAGTACTGAGATCTATAAATTTCTGTGGCAAACTTACAGGAAACTTTTTTCCTAAAAGGAAAGAATCCAACAGAAAACCCACCCAACATGCTACAGCATGGATGTTAAAACCCTACCACAGGAAAACTGCCACTTTGTTTTTATGATCTATTTTTCCAGCAACTCCACGTTAATTTATTATAAGCCTGGGGAATGACACAGAGGGAAACTTTTTTGGTAGACAGACAACCACATCTGTTTCTTAGCACCTCAGGCCGTAGCTCCTAAGCCTTCCGGACCAGTGGAGCTCCACCAGTCTTCCAACAGTTCTCATGGGGCATCAGACATCCCAATCGAACTTCAAATAGAAAGTGTCATTACATGGCAACAGTTTCAGTCACCAACTGGTTGGTCTTACAAGCCATCTCAGGGACTGAAGCATTGATCTCAATAACATGGGTTGTTTTTTTTCCACTGACTTCCAAACTGATGACAGTTCTGATGGTTAGGTAATTTGGGCTGCATATGCCGGTCTCTGAAATGTGCATAGGGGTATGTAATGACAGACACACAGATTTTAAAAACAACCTGGCACTACCAAGGTATTATCTCTAGCACATGACAGTGCTACTCCTATATCCAAACCTCCACTGCTTACTCAGACAGACTTCCACTGCAGTGAATGGGAGTCACCGACGTCAAGCAAGGAGCAGTGAACAGATGCAATGCTGGTAATAAGAGCAAGATACTTGGATTGGGACTTGTAGCTGTAAAAAGGCAGCAAAAAGGAAATGAGCAATTCTGTTCCAGTGTTTTAATCACACAGCAATAAAATGTAGAAGTTCCAAGTTCAAAGAAACAAAACTCATGTTCTTTTTGATTTAAGTCTATGAGTTTCACCTGTTTGAGGCTTGTGGCTGGTCCTCCCACTGTTGTTACACAGCCCTTATCTGTGTAAATAATAGCACCAGAATTGGGTCTGTGACAGTTTTTAAAGACCATTCCTCGATCTAATTACCTTTTATCCTTGGGAAAGCACCCGAATACTTTCAAGCTATATGACTCTGAAAAATTTTTGGCTAATATCACACAGGAAAAGAAGCGAGAAGGGATTCCAACCATAAACACAAAACCTTACATCTTCTGACTCTGGAAACCACATTGACTTTTACCATGAGTGATCCCTGGAATTCAATGGACTGAAAAAAATAATACACCTTCAGTGATGTGAGAAAGCAGAAGGATATTCATGCTTGAAAAGTAAATATTTTCCTGGGTTTACATTTAAAAAACTATTAAGCTTTCAATAAGCAGCAATTTTTAAAGATTTAAAGTTGAGAGGTACAATCCATTTTTTAAAACTCTTTCACCTTCTTTTTCAGGGAAAAGGAAAATAAGTAAGTATGCCAGTCCCACGTGCTGCTAAGGCCCATGCACTTCTTCCCGGTGTGCACACATGCATGTGCGAGCACAGCCATGCATGCAGGATGAAGGGGAGCAGAACCAGACTGCTGCTGGCAGGTCAAAGGCACCGAAGCATCGCTAAAGTGTGCCTGGGTTTTTGGCATGAGGGTGGACAGGAACTGCTCTTCATGGTACCTTGTCCCCTGTAGCTAAAGCACTTTCCTTTTGCAAATACCACTGGAAATGGATGCTGTCTAAGCAAGCAGTAACTTCCACTCCAGGCTCCACAGATCCCATATGAAGTGTCTCAAAAAACAAACAGGCTTGGGAAGTCGGTGGCAGTCAAACCAAGAAGCAAGTTACACTACCTGTGCGAAGGGTGCAACAAGAAAGAATGGTGTTGGCACTCTCCCCAGGTTGCCATCTCAAGGACTGGCATAGGACTTCTCGGTGCTGCTATCGGACACAGCGCTCTGAAGATAGGCTGGCTTGGTGGCCCGGAAATACCGCGGGTCAAATTCAGTTTGAAAACACTGCCTAGTTTCCACCCAAGTCAATGGTACTCTGCCACTCCACTGCTCAGACTGACCCTGGAGGGCTGACTCTACCACGCCCTCCCAGCAAACAGCCTAGCAAGGTACAGCAACTACCATAACACACATAGCAACCGCCTGCAAAGCATTAGGTCAAAAAACCCAAACCAAATCAACCAAGCAAAAAAACCCCCAGAAACAGTTACTGCTGCAAAACCAGGCACTCAGAATCAAAGAACCATCCAAATCACCTCAGTTCCTGGCTCAGCAACTGAGAAGAAGACACACCAAAAAAGAGAGTGAGAGAAAATACACAATTTTCCTATTGTGGAGAAAGCATTAGAGTGGTGAAAAGAGTGTCAGGGTCTGTCCTGACTTTGCTGTAGATCATCGTAATGAAAATCTCAATGCAAACACATGCAGAAAGGCCAAGTTAAGTTGTCCTAAGCAATCTCTGTTCAGCTGCCTCTCACCTTTGGAGTACTTAGCCCTATGCTCCCAAATGTTGAACTCTTTAAGCACAGAGTTAATTAACAAAAGGTCAAAACCAAGATCTATCATCTCCACTGAATCTCTCATGCAATTCATTCCTGTGTGAATGCACTATTTGAAAAGATGGATGACTACTGACTTACACTAGGGTGAAGAAACCAGCATTAACGTCAGGCTGTTCTTCATAAACCAGCCATGCAAGGGGACCAGTCTCACACCCTGGTATTCTGCTCTAAAGATCTAAGATACCAGCAGTCAGGAGCCTATGGCTTGATGGGTTCCTGCTAGAAGGCCACAGAGAAGCTGCAAAACCTTAAGAAAATTAAGAGACAAACTTTCATCAGCTGTGTTTTCAAGATTTCCTTTGAACAAAAAGATTTGTATTTTGTAAAGCTGCAGTAACTCATGTTTCTGCAAGATGTTCACACATGGTGAATCCCCAACATCTTTTAGTTCCTTTGTTTCTACTCTGTGTGAACTGACCTAAAAAAAGCCATTGCTGTCTCCTTCCTCACATCTCTTGCTCAGGATGAATGCTGGGATGAAAGAATTCCTGCCAACATTTGCAAGTGCTAAAAATGTTCTATATTGACTGACCTTGTCCTCCTGTCCCTCAGGCCTCATCAGAGATTGGGTCCAGGTCATGGCTCCCATGGGGTCAAATTCCGGAAGCCCACGTGAAGCCAAGGGTTTCTGCTTACTGCAGCTGGTCACCACAACATAGCACGTGTGCAGGCTTCTTAGAAGCAGTGTTATGCACAGCAGAGAGTAAGATGAGACATTAGTCTAACAGGGAGGCTGATACCAAATAATTACAAGGAGCTAATGAAAACTCAGCAATAGATCTGCCTTAAGATCGAACTCCATGTATTACATACACCAGCTGAAACGTCTGCGATTTTTGCTTTGATCAGTACATTGTGGACTGTTCTGCGCTGACTATAATGTGGACTGGCTTACGAGAAAATGGGAGTGGTGCTCCTTTTCTGCTTTGCATGTTATTAACACAAGGGTAATCAGTCCAGTTCTAGAAACGTATGTCTGTGGGTATTTTCCTGCTGACAATAAGTTTCAAGAGCAATGAGCAGAGCTGCTTTTCAATGCAAAAATAAAAACAAGCCTAAGGATCTGGAATTGAAAACATGTCCTGTCTGTGTCTCTTAACACAGATATACTATTTCACAGTACAGCCCTTTCCCCCTTCTCAAACACCTACCCTTCTCACTAACTTTTAAAGCAATTAGGATTATCTTGGATGCCCACAGTAGGGCACATTCATTGTGTACTTTCAAATAGCATTAATACTTGGCATTAGGAACTTGGGACAAAAGGTAAAGATCTGAATGGAGATCTTTATTCAGCATGCTTTAGTACAGATTATCTCATTCTTTTCCAGTTCATGCTTGTACTTTTCGCAACTAAGAAGGCAGGGCTGTAACTGATGTAATTAGAAACCAGAAGCTGAAGAAAATATCCTCCTGTGATTCCCTCAACTCTGGCTTTACATTCTCTTATAATAATATGTGAAACAATCAAACAAGGCTTTCCACTTCTCAGCCACCACCAGTTAGACAGTGAGGACACAAAGACGACATGCAGGAAGCACAGGCTTTTTTTCTGAGACTTGAAAACCTACCTAGGGCTACAAAGATGATTAGGGGGCTGGAACACCTGTCTTATGAGGAAAGGCTGAGGGACTTGGGTCTTTTTAGTCTGGAGAAGACTGAGGGGGGATCTCATCAATGCTTATAAATACTTAAAGGGAGGGTGCCAGGAGGATGGGACCAGTCTTTTTGCAGTGGTGCCCAGTGATAGGACAAGAGGTCATGCGCGCAAACTTGACCATAGGAGTTCCATCTAAACATGAGGAGGAACTTCTTTCCTTTGAGGGTGGCAGAGCACTGGAACAGGCTGCCCAGAGAGGTGGTGGAGTCTCTGACTCTGGAGATGTTCAAAACCCGCCTGGATGCCACCCTATGCAACCTGGTCTAGGTGACCCTGCTCTGGCAGGGGGGATGGACTAGATGATCTCCAGAGGTCCCTTCCAACCCCAGTGATTCTGTGATTCAGGCTGTGACTCTGTGTTATGACTATCAGCAGACCTACTTTTGGAGATCCCTACTTCCCACAGACATCCATAGTCCACCATGGCAGGGCAAACCCAATGGTTTGCACGGCTGAGCTCTAAACTGTAGGCCAAAAAAGAGACAATAATTTTGAAAAAAAAAAAAAAATAACCAACAAACCATTTTAAGATTCAAGATTAGAGAGCAGCCACGGAAACATATGAGGAGACATCGATTTCCAGGAAAGGCATATAAAAAAGTGGCTGTGAGAGATGGGGGTATTTGGAGATCTGCCACCAGCTGAGGAGCAGCAAGGAATCTCAGAGAAATGAAGCAATTTGCTTCATCACATAACAAGGCTGTGACAAAGCTGGGACCTTTCATCTCTTTATTCCTGGAGGTCAGGTACTACTTCTCTATTCCACACACAACACCAGAGACTGATTCTCCATCAAAAAAAGATGTACCTGGTGTGTGCTGTACTCAGAAGACTGGCAAAAGATAGAAGCAACTCTGAGGAAAAAAATGGTCTTCAAATCCACTTTTTAGACTGTTTTTTTTTTTATTCCTATAGTAATTAAAAACTGTTCTAACAACAAGATTAAAACACACACATATCAATCATTTCTCATAAGAAATACCTAATTATCTTGTCAGCATGTCCAAACATGTATTCTGGGCATTTTATCCTGCCAGGACAGGTTTTGCACAAAATTGCTGTGGTAGGGGTCAGGAAGCTTGGGACTCCCTAGGCTCTCCCACTGAGCAGCAGCAAGGCAGGGATCTCAGCGCCCCACGTACATCTCCTGCGCAGCCACCTTCGAAGCCAGATCCATAAAATGAACTGCTTTTTTTGAAAAAGAAGACTTTTTTTCCTGTGAAAAAGAAAACAAAGCATTCCACAGATCCGGGTCAGAAGAGGCCACACAACCATGTGAACAGGCAGCAACCTCCGGTGGCATGCAAAAACACCAACAGACTGCCTACAACTCCAAATCTAGGGCCAGGAATCAGAATAGTTTGGGTTAGAAGGGATCTTTAAAGGTCATCTAGTCCACCACTCCTGCAATGAGCAGGGACACCTTTAACTAGATCAGGTTGCTCAGAGCCCCATCCAACCTGCCCTTGAATGTTTCCAGGGATGGGGCACCTATTCCCTCTGTGGGCAACCTGTTCCAGTGTTTCACTACCCTCATAAAAAATTTCTTCCTTCTATCTAGTCTGAATCTACCCTCCTTTAGTTTAAAGCCATTACCCCTTGTCCTATCACAACAGGCTGTGCTAAAAAGTTTGTCCCCATCCTTCTTATAAGCCCCCTTTAAGTGCTGAAAGGCCACAGCAAGATCTTCCCGGAGCCTTCTCTTCTCCATGCTCACCATCCATGTGAGCCTATTGAGGAAAGAAGGCAGGTGCGCAGCTGAATCCTCTGCTTGTGCCACTCTGAGTTCGCAGAAGAGTAGTTTCGGCAAAAATAACCAATGGGTTGGATTTTTTCCAAAGCAGAAGTTTTTATCAGAACAATTTCTAGCCAGCTCTAAAGAAGAGAACACGGCATCATCTCTCTGTACCCTACAGTCCCCTCAGGCATAATTTTGGAACCTCACGTTAATTTTATGGAGACTGCTTACCGTCCATCTCCTTTGTGGTTTGCATCTTCTCCTGTGCTGATGACACAGCCTTTTCCATACAACCCCAACCCCACCTAACCCACAGATAATGCCACACAGAGGCGACTGAAATGGACAACCCCAGCTGTTGTTAACTAGTGGCAATGTTATCATGGCTGTTGCGTGGCAGCACAAGAGAACAAATGGAAAAAAGGCTGCCCCCTGCTTCTTTGTGGGATGACTGCTGACCTTGCAGGCTGCAGACGGACAGATGTGGGGGCTGCTACCTGTTTTAAGGAAGAACCTCATATGCTACATCTATCTCCTAATGCAACACAGGAGACAGCTAGTGACTCCCAACTCCTCATCTGCTTCTGAGCATCACTACAATATAGTTGCCTTTGTTTTGCTTGATGTGTAATACACATTTAAAACCTGTCTAAACAAGAATTCCTTGTGAATATCTATCTCCAGAAGCATCAATTGTCCTACCTAGAAAATGCATTGTCATTTACCATAGCTCTGGCAAGAAAATGTTTTTTGAAAAGCAATGGTAACTTTTAAGGAAAAAGTACATTCAAGGCTCAGGATAATGTTATCAACCAGCAGAACATGTGGAGAGACAAAAAAAAGGCACAAAGTTTCTCCCTTGTGTAGCTATACTAAAGGAAGGAAATAGGATCCAAAGAGCTTTAATAATCACGTATAACTCTTCGGTGTTCAGCACAGAAATCCAAACAGAACACTACACTGGCTGAATGCCTCTCTGTTCTTGGGTCAGGAAGGCTGTTAATCTTCACTAGCATATCAGGAAAAAAAGGAGTTTGTGCAACACCAGGACTAGCCGTAAAAATGTAAATGTTAATTCTGGTCACCTCTCTTTACGTTTTTATTGTTGCCAATGTCACCTTCAAGCTATAAAACAAGGATCAAATCCATGCCTACTGTCATCAGTCATAATGTTCAACGAGTAACCAAATAGCTCATAAAGATGGCCTCAGCTCTTTCAGGTTTAATGACAGGCTTAATTTTAGCAAATACTGGCTCAGTGCAGAAGTGCTGTATTATACAGCTTAAAAGATTTTTTTTGACACAATTTGCAAGCTTTTGGAAATGAAGAGGTTACTAGACCATCAGAGAAAATGCTAAGTCTAATGCAAGTGATCTGTTATGGCAGATACAATAGAACAAAGAACAGGTTGGGTTTTTTCAATGCTCTCATCATGCAAGCTTCTCTGCTGGGAAGGAAGAAAACAAGGACCTGCAACTCATACTACACTAGCAACAGCAGCAGGAGGTTTGTCACTGACTTCAGCATGAGCAAGGCTGTGCTCAAAACTGAATGAGAGGGAAGGCAGAAGAAGCCTTATCATTTACAGCTTACAATTTAAGTGAATCTGCAGTTTAAAAAGCCCAGAAGGCTTTGAAGTGACTTAATATTACCATGGCATTACCATTTTTAATACTAACTTTAATTTGGAAGCAAGTCAAGCAGATTTGCAGTAAAATGGTTCAACAAGTATTGATGAAATACACAGCACAAGATGGGTAAATGCATGAACAGAGTAAAAATGTTGCTACTTATTTTAAAGTGAGATTGATGCCCTCTGAAGTTTAGGAACCTCACTGCAGTAAGTCACAATACTTGAGAAAACAGGAACAAAAACGGAACACAAAACATTTTTGAGGTAGTCAAGTAAGTTAAATGAAGTTTCACACAACATTAGGCTTAAGACAGACCCGCTGCGTTGTATTTATATTCATTTCCACGAGCACAATAGCATTAGTATTAAACGCAGCCTGTGAAACGCTGGTGCGGCATGGAGGCTGGTCCTGCTCTGAGGTGAAGGGCTAGCTTCTGACTGACCATGTGCCATCAGCCAGAGGGCATGGGCTGTGCCTAATGATACTGCTGGTGCCGCCAGCGGCATCTGCCCAGGTCCAGGACATCCTGCTGACTTCCTACAGCCATGACAATGCAGACCTGGTGGAACGGTCTTCAGGATCCTGACAGCACCAGCCTTGCTGGGAAGGGTCAACCCCCGCCCGCCCCGAGATCACAGGTAACGGTCTACAAGCTGTGTGTCAACAGGGCCTAAAAGCCTTGATGGTTTTAGTTTCCTACAAGGGTACTAGGTCACTTCAGTGCTCTTGTGCCATCTTTCCTTACTGAGGTTACTGGAACAGGCTTGAGTGTATCTGACCAACTTTCAACATGGGCTTCCCTTGCCCCTGCTTGCCACCATCTGAAGTCAGAAGGTGAACCTCAAATGACATTTAAGTGGCAGAAAAGTTCTAAAATAAATAAATAAGAATTTTATTTTTGTCATCTGTTGTAGAGAAAATTTCAAGACAGGTTCCTTGGGTCTAGCCGGCCAATCCAGACACTGGCGGCTGTGTCATAGACTGCCTGCTTTCAAAAGGACCACTCCAATGCTATGTCTCAGTTAATTCCAGCAGTGCTGAATGCAACTCTGGTCAATAAAAAACTGATTCAATGCTGTTAAGGGCAAGGCAGGGAGGAGAGAAGGGAAGCAAAAAGTGGAGCTCATCCTCCGCTGCAGCACACAGCTCTGCTCCCACCCACCGCAGACATGGGGTGGTGAACTGGGGAGAAGTCAGGCGCTCCAGGAACTTGCACCATGCAGGATAACTGAATACCTGGTGCTGTTCAGGTCCAAGGCAGGCTTTTTCCCTCCCTTGGAAGATGCGGCAGGCAGGCAACTCTGTCTCGCTCCACACATGTAGCTGACAGGCACAGCAGCTGAATGCAGCAAGAAAAGCAGATGAAGTGATCCAAGCTGGACAGTCAGAGTCAGACGTACAGAGGTCAGCCCCACAGCTGAGGAGGGGTAATTACTTTCAAACTACAGGCCAACCCACATTCCTCTCTCTTTGCTCCTTTCTAACTACAGTTTAGGCACTTACAGCTTCATTTAGGTTAGTCCCTGCAAAAGTATCCATGTAACAGGAATACAACAGACCCCTCTCAACAAGCCAGTGTTGTTTCATTCCAATATAGACTCTGTTTGCACAAACCCACGCGTGGCATTTATGCCTTGGAAAAATTAGAGACTCGATCCACAAAATTAAAGCCCCTGGAAACACCTGTGACTCAGGGAAGAGCAGGGGCAAGATGTATTTGACACAGCCGGTAGAGATAGCTTTATGAACTAGAAGTTCATATTTATCCAAGAGAGGGGACAGGAAAAACCGAGATGAGCTAAGTTTTGATTTAAAGTATTTAGGAGGCTTCAAACTGTATTTAAGGGTACACAGCTGGCTCAAATCTGGCTTATACTGGCATTTAGCAAAATGTGTTTTATACAGCCAAATGCCAATACAAAAATCCGCTAACAAAATCTAGTGCAAACTGTTGTTTCAGGGTGGGAAAGTAAAACACTCCTTGCAGTGTCTGCAACTGCTCTGAGACAGAACTTGAAAGGGAAAATGATTTATAAATGAACAGGAGAGAGAGCTCATTGATTTTTCTTTTTTCTTCATGTCCAGAAAGGAAACAAAACTAGTGACAAACTGGACTAAAAACATTCTTTTACTTTCAGCTGTCTAAGACATGATTAGTGCCGTGCTTGGGGTAATAAACATGCTACCCACAACATATGGGGTCTGATTCAGACCTTATGCAAACCTTCTACTTGTGAAGCTTAACTGATTGAATAGATACAGTGAGATAAACATCAGGCATAGAGCTTTGAAACTGCCATTGTAAAATTACAAAAAAGCAGCAAATAAATGCAATGATGTTAAACGCCAATCTTAAAGAAGAAACAAACACAGAATTTTTGGTTTTATTTCTAAATGACTCACAGGGAATCCTATGTGGTTTAACTTGGCTCCCGTTCTTTCTGGATCATGTATTAAAATGAATCCCAGCAAATGAAATGTTCGATCCTGAAGATACTTCAAATCTAATCTCCAGAACTGTTCAGATTTTTAAGACAAGCATATTTCAAAAATAAACGCCCCCCCCCCCCCCCCCCCGCCTTTTCAAACCTTTTTGAGGTGAACTGTAATACACCCATCTGTGCTCGGATGCTTTCAGCTTTTCTCGCACCTTGTCCAACCCGTAGGTGCCAAGCAGGGTAGACCCTTTTGTATCAGAGGTGGGGTACACCGCAGAGGAATGCTAGAGAGCTGTTGGCCTGTCCCTCATGCTGTGCCACCGTGTGCATGTGCTGGGATGTGACGGGAACGTGCTCTGCGAGCACGAGCTACGCCAGCCCACGGCAGCGTCGCTGCACACAGGTGGTGCCGTCGCTCAGGGGAAATCAGTGGGCCACCACCCCGTCAGAAACCACCAAGCCACTTCTAGTCTTCTCCTTAAAAAGCCAACAGCACCAAAAAGTTAATGAAGATGCTGGCACCCTCCTCATTACAGAGGGGAGAGCGGAGTCCCTCTCCTGTTGTGATTATGCACCATAAGCATGAATATGCAGTTGTATATGATCTTATTTGCACGTGTGGAAGCAGTGAGGGGAAGCAAATACTTTTATAGCATGCAAAACATGCTTTGCACCAGCACTACACAAGTCTGGTATTTTTCCATTTTTCAAGTGAAAAAAACCACTTTGTCTATGTAGTTCTTTGTGTGTTCTTGGTACGGCAGACTAACAAAATGTCATTTACAAGCAGAAAGCAGCAATAACACTTCCATGTCTGACCTACTTCAACAGGTTTGGAAGAAACGAAATGTAATTTATTACAGCCTATTTAGCTCTGCAACAATTGCCCTTCAAAACCCGAAGGAGAACAATGTAATTCAACGTACATGCCTTCTTCCCTGCTGAAACCTCAAACACCCTCAGGCAAGAGTTAATGCAGATGTAGTACAAGGCATTAAAAGAGTGCTGGATGCTGTAGCTAGCAATTACCCTGGTATTTAACCAAATCTATCGCTCATCAGGAAAGCGTTTAGTGCAGTAGTCAGAGCGAGACAGGCTGACACGGAGCACAGCTACTTAACTGTCCCCTCCAGCGATTACACTTTCTCAACCTGAGAGCCATGTCAAATTAAACAACTAACACATTGACTTTTCACTTCTATAAACATTAACGTATGATTGACAACTCCTGGATCCTATAAGACAGTCATAATAATCAGCCAACACACCGTTAGCTTACTTGTGGTGTGTTTTTTTTCCCCTATTCTGAGCGATTTCCTCCTGGACTATTTTTACAGTGCTCTATAGATATGGTTGCTTTGATTCCTTGCAGGGTCACCGTAACAAAATGCCAACCCCACCACAAGACTTTTGTATGTGTGTGGGAAAGCAACATAGAACTTACCCATTTAACTCAAATTTGGAGATGTCTGGACAGCAACAATTGGATGCTAGCACTGCACTAAATACTGTTAATATGGCACCTTTCCGGAGTATTTTTCCCACTTCCTGCCCTGACTCCTGTCATTCTCTTTAAATCTACAAAGAGCAGACACTGCAAGAGGAACAAGTCACCTGCAAGAATGAGAAATTAAATGAAAAGCTCTATGATGGTGTTCTGAGTATGTATTCGTAAGACCTCAAGCTTCTTCAGGCTATTACAGCACCCCTATGTCAAGGCATCACTTACTATATATATCTGAAGGCTGCAGTTTAGTAAAGTTACTAGAAACTGAAGAGGTATATAAAGCAGTCAAGGTTGTGAAGAAATACATCCCTTTGATTTTACATGCAACATTCTGGCGCCTGAAACCACTACATTGTAAGTGACAGCTTTACTCTCCACCCCTCTAATTCAAGCCACATGAGTAACATAAAAGATGTCCAAACTCTCCCCTCTCAAAGTAAAAGGACAAAGTGAAAAAAATTTGCTTAAATAATGCTCAACACTTTTACCCCCGCCCCCCC
>VYXH01002680.1:62862-82063 GCA_013397275.1 Burhinus bistriatus
ACAAGCCTTCCAGAAAATGGCCACCACCTTGTAAACATCTACTTTCTGATGCCTAGCTTCCTTCCCAGCAGTAGCCCACACCTCCTGGGTGCCTGCCCCGAGGCAAGGCAGTCCCAGACGCCCCAGTGGGTGCACTTACCTCTCGCTTTCGACTCCGAGTAGGAGGGGATGTCCTCAGAGGTCAGGATTTGGGGGAGGCAGGTGGGAGCGCCAACCCCTTGTCCCAGGTAGGAAGCGGGTGGGTAGTAGGAGCACATGCGGTACTGGGAGGTGACAGTATGGCGGCTCTCCATGCNAACAGCACAGCAAGCTTTCCAGACCCCTTCAACCACACGCACCCGGCCAGTGTCAGAGGTGAAGTGTCCATCCAGTCCCTACACCTCCCCAGAGACTAACCTGTCTCAGACTGGTGCTAACTGCTCTGCCAGGGACCTATGGGGTGGCCAAGGAGGACAGTCCTACCGACTCCACTCACTCGGAACACACTCCACGGTGTCTGAGCAGTGGTGACACACGCACACAAACACATCACTTTTCTTACAACCCAGTAAGATGGAACAATCTTTTCCCGATTGACCCAGAGAAACCAAGTTGTGGACAGACTACATAGGAAGCCTGTAGTGGAGCCACAGCTGGACACCAGCCAGCAGGTCTGCTGTGTCAGCACGGTGTCCACCAGACAATCCCTTCTCCCTACTGCAGCCTGCAGGAAAGTTGGCAGCACTCAGAAATCAAAGTTTATCCTACTCCAATGCCCTGAAATCATCCAAACTGATCTCCTCAGAGAGGCGGTAATGCTTTTTTAAATGTTTGTTTTATGGGAGAATTACCATCTACTATTATTTGTTCCAAAGCCCTACAATGTAATGTGGCTACAGTGCTAAAAAAAAATGCAGCCAAACACTTCCCAAGATTAGGATTTTCAGCAGGAAAGGTAACACTACCTGGTCTCCCTACATCTGCTGGGCAGAGAACGACTGTAGGACGGAAAGCTTCCGGGCAGAGTTTTGTACCAGGTATTAAACGCAGCAGTGCCAAGAGAAACGCACGTCCCCAGCTATGCCATTAGACGTCGTCTTTGGAAGCAGAAGTGCCTAACAGCCTCTTCAGCCACGTCCCACCTCGGTTAGAGGAGCTCTGGCTGCTCCACTGCGGCCCCCTCAGGTCCCAGCCAGCCACGTACAGAGCCCTGCTCCTCGACCCTTCCTGGGCTGTGATGCTCAGACCCAGGGAGCAGCAGAGGCAGGGGGTGGACCTGCTGTCCCAGACGGCTGCATTGTCCCTGCAGAACCCCAGGGTCTGGTCCTGGCAGAAGCAGCCACTGGCCCCTGCCAGCAAAGCAGCCAGAATGCAGTCACTTGTTGTTTTCCAGGGCTCCCCCCTTGATAATTCAATATTCATTTTCATATGCCTAGCTGGAAATAACGTGGCCCGAGTCACATACAATCCTGCAGGTGCTCTCTGAGACAGAGGGCAACATCGCGCTTTCCATGCGGGGCCAGGTTTGCAGTGAGATTAAGTGCTGAGGGAGATCGGTGGCTGTTTACAGAAAGCAAAGTGCACCTCTGCCCATCTTCTGACGGCAGCACAGTTGCATGTATTTGGACATGTACTGAGGAATCAGCAGGACACGCTTTTAGCCTGTGAAAGTAAGAGTTCTTCCGTCATAAATTAAAGCAATACTTAAAATGGTGTATTTTCTACCATCTGCACCCTCCGCATGCAGAAAAAGGCCAACATGCACCAAGATTTCATCCATGATAAATTGTAAATTGTTCTTAAAAAATTTGAATCCTAAGGAATCCTGAACTCGAAAGAGACACTGATGTCCCCTCTGCTGTTCTGAGAAAGGGCAGTCTCCTCTTGGAAACAGACATCTGCGTTTTGCACAGACTCCCTCAACAAAACCCAGGATGCCTCTGCCCTGAAATTATGGATTGGCAATACAAACCACCCAAAAACTCAGTCCAGAGGCCATGCTGAATCTGCACATCTGCAAAGCTCAACGGCTCTAGAAGTACTGGGGAAAAAAAGTTAGCAAACTTCTCTCTGCCTGCCATTTCGCAGACACCGTCTTCCTTCCCTTGATGGGGTAGCATCTGTGGTCCTCACATCTCCACCTCTCCCTTGTGCAAGTGCACGTGTGCACACGTGCAACTGAGAAAAGGGCGCCTGCAGGAGACAGCATTATTTCAGCTGTAACAAAATGGAGGGATGTCTCCCTGGCACTGAAACGATCACGTGCATGTTTCCTCTCCCTGTAGACTGGATGCAGTGACCTGTTTCCTTTCAAACCTTTTCTTAGGGTTTTTCTCCGTTTCTTAAAAGAACAACTCACCTAAAATCTCTGGATGCAATGAATTATTACTACTATTATTATTAGTGTGTGGTAGCTGGCTAGCAAGAGACATGTTTTATAATCTTATTACCCACACCAAGTCTATGAACCACAGTTCGACCGACAGCCAAAGGCTTGGCTCTGCAAAGAATATGCTGTGTATTAATCGCTGAAGAAAATCTAAAAGCTTTTGGTTTTGTTTTATTAAACTGTTTAGAATACACACCACAGTAAATCTGAACCATAAGGTTTCCTTTTTATAGTGCTTAGCAATCCTATTTTACAGTAACAATAAAAAAACAACCAGTCGTAAAAATTCTTGACCTTAGCGCTGCATTAAAAAGGGGGCTTAAGAGATCATTACCCCACGAAAAGGGGCATTTGCTCTGTATTAACTCCTGCAGCTCTGGAGACTCCTTGCACGTTTTTGGGTGCAAGAAAGGGTGATAAAAGCAGCCCTGGGGAGGGCCTGGAATATTCAGGTTATTTCTAATCTGGGGCAGTCCTTCCAAACGCTGCAGCCAGGTAGCAGGTTTGGGATCCTTCCCTGGGTCCTGTTCTGGGGCAATGCCGGGGCCATGCAGAGACCACAGGAGGAGATGCCTGGCTCTCTGGTGTCTCCTCCTGCCTCCCTCACTCCTTCCAGCCCTACAGCGAGGCCAAGACAAGCAAGGGCTGGGACGGTCCCACAAGTCACTCTGGCTTGTATCACCGCAGGCTACGCGCCGTAAGAACAAGGCACATTTTAGGTGAGGAAGCGCTGCAGAAGGGAAGAGCATGCACTTGTCGAACACCCAAGTTGCTCACGTGCAGTGCATCCCCTTCCAGCTGCACACTGCTCGTGCCCTGCCCCAGCTGCAGGATCGATTCACCGAGTACCTCACTGACTTCCGAGGGAGACACGGATCACTGCAGATGCACATTTAGCCTATTCAACATTTACAGGTTCCCCTAGATTGTGCAACACAGCCCACACTCAGTAACTTTTTAAAGGATGTACTGCAAGCAACGGTGGGATGCTTATAGCTCACGAACAAACAAATATGGCCTGATTAAAAGACCATGCACACAGTGGAAATTCTTCCCCTAGTCTCTTGGTAAAGGCAATATGGGGAATCAAGATGCAGATACAGCTCATCCACAAGCAGGCAGGCTGGAAGCAGGACTTGTCTGTCGCTGAGCACAACAGTCTGTGCAGCCCTACAGCAGTGCCCAACAGTGACAGAATACGTAGCAAAAGCCAGGGAAGCATCAAGAAAATGCTCTTTCATCAGTATACACCACTCCTGCAAAAAAGCTTTCTCAACAGCTGGTGGAAGAGCAGCCCAGCTCCTCCTTCCAAGCTCCCAGCAGCATCTGCATAACCACTACACATATTCTTCACGGAGGAAGAGCCGAGGAGAGGAGGTGGCCAAACCAGAGACAGAAAAGATGCAAGGCAGACACAAGTGGTGGCTCACTTCTCCTTCCAGCCTCAGAGACTAGAAAATGGTCCCTGCCCTTCTCAGATTATTTATTCAGACAAAACGTCACCTGGGTAATTCTTTTATTTGCAGAAGCTGCCAGCCACAAGCTCCTCACGAGCAAGGCAGCATTATTCTTAGCAGTACCTTCACATTTTGTAGTTGATCCTGACTATGGGGCTTATAGGACAAGTAGGAGGAGGTCGCTGATGCTAATCCTGGGTGATAAGGGCTGCAAAAAATTCAGAGCAAGAGAAGAGATCAAAGTGCTACCCTTTGGCTCTGCCACGGGTGTGCCACCTAATCTCGGCCAAATCACTTCACCCAGGCTTTCCATCCCTCTGCCTCACCCACAGCTGCCTTAAAACAAAACCAGTCACTATGGAAACACCAGAGAAACCCTGTTAAAAGTTTTAACACAGCCTCCTCCTTCTGCCTTGATCTTCAAAATAAAGGCAGCTTCAGGGGGCATAAAACTGCATTTTGCATTTATGTGTCGTTGTTTGCAAACCACAGAATTCACAGGTCGGTTTTTGGCATGAGGCGAGAAGGCATCCACTGGGCACCAGAGTGCAAATCCAGCCATCAGGAATCTCTGCTCTTTCACCTGTGTGCTGTGTGACTGTGGGCAAGTTATTTAACACTTCCCTGCCTCAGTTTCCCCAGCTGTAAACCAGGTCTGCAGCTACTCCCCCACCTTGCAATGCTACTGCCCATGAGCTGACCCCTCACAACTACTGCTGCACTCGTGCTGCCCAAGGTGGCTTTGTTTCATTCCTAAGACCAGCTAAGCATATTTTCTAGCATGAAGAAAAAACGAGTCTATGATACCCTGCCTTGACTTTGATTCTAGCACAGAAAATACAAGAGACATCTATATCTGTCCCTCCTTGATAGACAAACTTAATTAACCTTTGCTATTCTGTTCCAACCTATTCTTTTAGACAAAGGCAGTGACCCATAAACAATATGTTACCATCAGAATCTCAACTGCGGTGACACCTAGAGATATAGCCCTATCAGCAGTATTGGAAAATAAACAGCTTAGATTAGCTCCTCCAAGAAATATGGATTGCATTCATGTCACACATGAGCTGTCAGAAACATTAGGATACTTTTAGCATAAATCTGTAGTGTGAAGGGTATGTTATGAATACAGTATATAATACACTGCTTACACATAAAATTGGGATTGTGTCAGATGACTTGCACAATGCGTATATATTTACACACAAACACACACCTAGCCACACATGTATTTTACACATTTTACACCTATTTCTGCAGAGTTAGACTGCACATTTCTGTAAGAAGGCCAGGCTTACTGGCGGAAAAATTGTGCCAGAAACCAGAAACAGGTTGTAGAAGTTGAAAAGAGCAATCTTTTTTACTAGGAAGCAGCTATTCTTAAGAGTTCAAACTGCTAGCTGCCCTATCACGGCCACACTTTTCTGGATTTAGTAAAAGACAATTTTGTATGTTTGCTGCTTTTTAAGAAATTCTTAAAAACCAGTTTCCTACCTCAGCTATGTTAAATATTTCACTTCCAAATGGTAAATGTAATTCTCATATTAGAAAATTAGTTAAAATTTCTCAGTCTGACTCTCACCAATACTTACTTCAGGTTTTTGCTCTAAACTGTTTTAAGGAAAGAACGAAAAAGTTGAAGTTTTAGAAGTGAGAATACTGGTTTGCGAAGCTGCATTAAAAAAAAAGAAAAAAAAAAAAAAAAAAAAAGGGAAAAAATCCACCCCAGTGTATGAAACAGAAATTATATAAAATTCTGAAATTTTAATTTGTCCAAAACCTCCTGGTCAGCCTTAACCTTTCCCTGAAGTAGGATCTCCCTGGAGTTACCAGAGTCACAAAGAAAACTCAGCCACTGGTCCCCAGATGTGGGGGCACATTCTGCATTTTGCAGATTTTTAATGGTACAGCTACAGGAACCAGAAGACTTCTAACACTTTTTGGGGAGGATGCCGACTCACAAGGAGTCACGATTATCCTTATGCTGTGGGTCACACACCAGCAGTTTCATTGCCAGCTTGGAGAATTAAACCTGATTAGATTCAGACAAGTCCATCCAGGTTTTACTTTCATTATGGTAGAAAAGACTGCGGTCAACCCATCATTTTCCAGCTGCCATCCCTAAGCAGGTCACAGCGAGACCAGTTTCAGAAGCACCGATTTCCACTGTATACCAACATGATCTGACTTGCAATACTAATGTTGGTGAATTCATTTAACTGTTAATTGGATTGAATGCACATAAATTCCTGTTGTAACGAAGAATTATGAGAGCTTCAAGGGAGGGTCCAGATGCTCACACAGAACTGGCGTGAAGGGAGATGCGCGGTAACCACCGCCTCTGCTACATTTTGTCTCCAACCTAAGCTTGTCTCTTCTTCAGCTGCAACACCAGACTTATCTGATTATCTGCCTTAGAGCTGGCAAAAGCAGCAGAATATAAATGACTGAAGGGGTCTCGACCAAAACTATCATCTTCATTATGCTTACCAAATCATGATGGATATAGCTTCCAGGACAATTGTATACAAATGAACAAAACCTACACAGAAATATCTAAAAAAATTGCACCTCTATGAATCCACTCAAGTACACGAGCCTCTGCAAAGAACAAAGACTAATGAAATCTGACATTAATCTACATTAAAGATTCAGTGATTCAGTTTATTTGCCAAGGTTCAATGATGCATTAATCCTCATCCCATCCCACACACACTCACACGTTTCCTCCCTGGCTTTTCTCCCTTGCTCCCTAAATTCTGAAACAGCAGACATCTGGGCTGCTCAAGGCCTTGTCTGCATCCAGAAGCTATCTTTAAGTACGCAATTCTCCTTGTGTAGTTACAGCTGTTCCCGGACAAGCCAGCCTCCACCAAAGAGCCTGGAAAAGGCAGGAGTCTTGTCTACACTACTTAAACTAGGATACTTTCCAGTGAGCACACAGGCAGTGTATACCAAAAAAGAAACCCTCCTGTGGGCTCGCAGCTTACCTAGCAAGGTGCCCTGATTTGGTCACAGCAGGCATTGCACAGCTATCACTTTGATAAAGAAGCAAAAATCAAAAACCTTGATCAAAACCCTTATAGCCACTACCAGTCACGTGAGCAGACTCACTTGTACTGGAAGACTGGTTAAGAAAGGCTATGCATGTAAAAACTAAACCCAGTCAAGTACAGGCAGTCCAGCAAAAATCCCTGTGTAGATACAGCTACGTGTTTCCTCTGGAGAGAATCAGCCTGCCTAAGTTTGCCAGTAAAACCCTCCGAAGGTGTGAGCAAGGTCCGACTCCTCTTTGTGGATCACACTTTGAAACTCTCCTGCAACTCCTTATCATGCTTGACAGAGAAACTCATTCAACTTTCTCCATTTAATACTGTATTTCTGTGATCTTCCCTTGCTGGTAACTTTCCATGAGCAGAATCAATGTTTAACCATGTGCAGCAGCTGAGAGCTTGTTCCCCTTACAACAAACCATCTTCAGTGCCACGCAGTGTTTTACAACCTCGGCATCACTGCACCCACTGCCATCAAGCATTACCTAGCCTAGCTCTCACTGTAAAACTTTTTATGATTATTTGTGCAACGTTACGCTGTCATAACAGTATGCAAACCCCATGATTCGTAACTCTTCCAGCAATAACAATCTTTCTTGCAGATCAGCCTCTGAGAAACAGCTTTTAAGTTACGTGACGCTGACCTTGAACTACACTGTGCCCTGCTGAACAGGACAGGTGGGTCCTGGTTTTAGGCCATTTAAAAGCTGTGGAGATGTCACTTCTGCAGGCAGAAAGCACTATCTCTAGTCTCTCTGCACAGACATCTCACCAGAACAACACTGAGAGATCCCAAAAGGTCTGGTCGGGAGAAATTAAAATCTCAGGTAAGGTAAATCACTAAATTCACATGGAGGTGAACGAAACCATGCGATATATCCCACAAGCCAGGAATGAACACCCAGTGCTTGGAGCCTGCTGGTGGAAGGAAAACGGTCCTTTTTGACAACAGCCACCTCTTTTTTCCTTAATCACCTCTTCGATATCTCACTAATTTGAGTGGCACTTAAGCAGAAGTTAGTTACAGGTTCTGCTGGGCTTCAAGAGAAAAATCCATGGAAAACACACCACTGCTTTTATTTCTTTAAGGGGTGTCAAAGATCGCACAAGAAACAGGCAATCTCACAGTGAGACAATGAACCCTCTATGCCAAGACTTCTTACACAGTCTAGTTTCAAATGAGAGTACATGACAACAGAACCAAGACACCACCACCGTCATTCCAAAGTTTAACATATTTTAACACACCTTCATGTATCTCTTCCTCAAACACGATGCGCTAGCATAGTCAATACCTGTAATTTATTTTCCTTTTTCCCAAGCAAGTAAAATCACAGAACTCTCTGCTGGCTGGAGGAATGGTGAAGTGTGGGATTAGCAGCCTGCAAGAACACTATTTTCACAAGATGAATGTTGCTGTCCCTCATTTGCATTGTGACGGTGTCTCCAAGCATCACCTCTGCAGTAGGCTCTTAGAAGCTACATACTGCAAAAGCTTCCCAGAATCACAGCGGTTGGAAGGGACCTCTGGAGATCATCTAGTCCAACCCCCCTGCCACAGCAGGGTCACCTAGAGCGGGTTGCACAGGATGGCATCCAGGCGGGTTTTGAATGTCTCCAGAGTCAGAGACTCCACCACTTCTCTGGGCAGCCTGTTCCAGTGCTCTGCCACCCTCAAAGAAAAGAAGTTCCTCCTCATGTTTAGATGGAACTTCCTACGTTTGTGCCCGTGACCTCTTGTCCTATCACTGCGCACCACTGCAAAAAGACTGGTCCCATCCTCCCGGCACCCTATCTTTAAGTATTTATAAGCATTGATGAGATCCCCAGAAGGAGTAACTTTCTATCTGAAATAGTCTGCTGCGACGTGCCAGATTAACCCAAGCAACCAAAATGAAAAAGTAAAGCACTGGCACCTCACCTCATTACCACACGCAAAATCCTAGCCCCAGCTTGCCTTGACTAACTTTCCCCCTGGTCTGGTGATCAAGTTCAGCAGCTAGAGAGGATGGTATCAACTAATGTAACTGAAAAGGTGTACCTCCATATATTTAAAGGTGGTTGCGGTGAAGCCTATCAACACACTGAGAGAAGAAAGCTCTCGTGGTGTGGGCTCACATAGCAGAAGGAAGGGAGACAGCTCTTTTTCCCATACAGCTCTACTCATGGCGAAAAAGGGACATGGAATAGTACTAAATGCTGAATGCTGTAAAGCCTTGATCTTAAAATTTATGGACCTGCCAGCTGTTGCCCCAGAAGGCTGCTGCATTTTGAGAAGGACCTTTCCATGAAAAGTGTCTAATGATAGGGGAGCCTCACTGAGGGTGATGTGGACTGCTACAGTAATTGTAATAACCCTGATCTTAATTCCAGCTCCTTGGTATCAGAAGTTAAAATGCCCTTTCAGATTGGTCCCTGTGCCAGAATTGCTAGAGGAATTCTGTCTCAGCAAAGGGAACAACTCACCTGTTCCATTCAGAAAGGGGGTTTTGGTGGACATTTAATCTTTTGTTGTTGAGTGGTTTCACAACAGAGCCTTTGTAGAAAGCAGCCTGCGCTCTCCTGATGCTCTACAGAAGAGGACTGCCCTCTCTTGTTCTTGGACAAGGGACACAGGCGTATGCAGACTCAGGGTGCAGCCTCCTCAGTTCAATCTCAGACAGAAAAGCACTACTGCAGCTCAAGACCAAACAGCCTCCGGGTGACTGAAACGGCTCCACTTACTTTGCCACAAATTCCCTGCCTTGGCAGATTGCCCCTTTTTCGAGTCTACCACCGGTACTGAGTTGGAAGGTGCAATTACCAAGTCCTAAAGTGAGAGGGTTTGGCTGGCTTTATATCCCAGCTAATGAAGTACACAGAGCCCTGGTGCAAACCTCTTAGGCACAGCCTGTAACTTGAGCTACCCAAGTCCCAGTTGCAAGCCCTGGAGTTGACACTGCCAGAACGAACCATTACCAACATGCCCAGTTACATTCAGCTGACTGCCACCAACCCGCTGCACAACAGCATGGTCTCCTGGGTCACTTCAGCACCTTGGATGTGAAAGACAGAAGAGAAAAGACCAGGTTCCTGAAGAGCAAAGCCTCTCAGAAATGACACCTGAAGCTCCCAGGATGCTATGTTTGGTAATTCAGTTGGACTCTTTTTCTGGAAATCAGCCCATAATCCACTATGACATAAATCAGAAGATAAAAATCAAGATGGTGCCCTTTATCTGTGCTTGCAGGAACTTACCGCTGCCTGTACCATTGCTTTCATTGTGCTGCATGATAACCACCCATTTCGGCTAATTTTCCTAACGTGGATCCTAATCCCACCCTGGAATCTGATTCTGGTTTTCCACTGCCATGAAACCAGCAAACAGGAGGTCAGAATCAGGCCCAAGAAACAGCTTATTTATTGTCTACTTCACTCTTCTGTGTAACACCTCTGGAACGTCATACCTGCCACTGTTTTCCCGACTGGCTTGGCATGTATGCTGCTGGGAGGCTTCGAAGGCTGTTTTTCATGGCTGACCCTACAACCGTACCCCCCGTCTCACTTGAGGAAGCCTCACTGGCCACTGCCATTTGGTACTGGGAGTAGTTGTACAGGTTGTTATAGTAAGGATACAGGGACGGCTGGTAAAAACTGCTGTAGTAGGTGGAGTCCACAACCAAATCAGACGTGCTCTCCAAGTGCCCTCTGCTGGGGATGGAAGGGATGTCCTGAATGAGCATCCGTCCCTCTGGAAAAGAAAAAAACAAGTCATTATGAAACAGGAAGTTCTATGAAGATGAATGAAGACCACTACCTTTCACCTTCTGATGAGCTACTACATCTCTTGAAGGCTGGATGGAGAGTAGTAAATAGGAAGAGGTGGGAACAGTAAGGAAAACACGGCTGGATGTTTTGTGGAAACTCAAGTGGACTAATGTCCACTCAAAGCCTGAGACTACCACCTACACACACCACAGACTGCAAAACAGAAGGCAAAACCAACTGCAGGTTAAGACAATGCTCCGAGTCCTCAAGCAGCATCAGTTGATCTGATGGTGATTTACATCGGCACTCCGTTATTTTTAAATTGTTAACAGTGTGCCAAGTCTCTTTTAACTCCCTGGAAGCAGAAAGGCTCTAGCTAAAGGATAACTCCTCTCCAGGCAGTGTCCTGCAGGTGACAGGACACTTTCTGAACATGCCTTTAGAAAGTGCAAACAGCCCCAAGGCCAAGAGAAGCTGCAGTAGGGAAAGCACCGCATGATCAGCCAAGGTGTCTCAGAAACCCATGTGCTACCTCTGAGGAGCGAGGCCCTCAACCCTTGCCCAGCCTCCATACCCAAATTTAGCTCCTGTTTACCTACAGAATCACAGAGCAGAACAAGCTCCCACACCACCAGCAAAAGAGGAAGAGCAGGAGGAGGGGACTGCTCGTGACTTGCTGCCTGCGCTCTGGAGTGCCTCCAGACCGGAGGCTGTCCCCGCAAAGGGCTGCCTCCCCTGTTGTTCCCTAAGATGGGGGTGCTTCTCAGAGGTTGTTTTAAGACCCATTTTCCTCACTCCAGTGTCAACGGGTGCCTTGCAGTATTTGCAAGGATGAAAAAGGAAGGTGCTTGTCAGTACTGTTTCAATGCCAAGCTCTGTCTGACAGGCTGCATCAGCTACCTGGCTGAGCCAGACACAGCAAAAAATGGCCAGAACCTTGGAAAATCCAACCACATGGTGAATATACATTCACATATTAAACAAAGGAGCAGCTGTAAATCCCATCATCCCTGCAACTCTGGTTCTAGCTGGCATCCCCACAACCCTGCCCTGCACTAACCCTTCCAGTGTTTGCTGCATAATGATCCTTTCTGGAAGGAGCTCCTGCTCTTCCCATGATGTTGCCCACCATGGAGAAGAAAAGGATGTGGCTTAAAGCACACTGATGAGCTCTCAAGGGCTATTGGTTATGGAGATGAAGCAGCACGGACAACACCCACATATGAAATAACAGCCCTAAGAGAGATGTCAGGCAGGTATCGCCTGGTTTGTTTTGCATCTTTCTCTTGGTATATCTGTACCTTGGTTACTTACCCACAAAATTATTATGGTGGCATTTGACAGCCTCTCAGAGTCATGGTAACAACTTCCACTGTACTATGTATTAGCTGCACACTAGATCCCAATGATTGGTTTTACCAATTATCACCATTTACAATGCAATTCTGTCTCACTTCTTCAGCTGTAATGAAAGCGCTCTGCAATCACCGATAGTCTCCTTCCAGGTCACTAAATTATACAGTGCCTCCATGCAGCTCTTGCCGACATTTTGTTGACATCAATGAACTGTACCCATTTATTAACAGAGTGTTTTATGCCTCCTGCATCTGATTTTTCTGCCCCTCAGCCCTATGCGAGCGAGAATCAAGCCGGCTGGCCTTTTTCATTGGGAGTACCTCTCAAATTTGCACACAGAACAGAGGAGTCTGCAATGCCACAAAAGACCCATCACAGTTTTTGCACTTCCGTATTTTTATGAAATTTTATTATTGCTACTATTCTGCTTTTGGGCAGGCCTTCAAGTCCTTTTGGCTACGTCTTTGACGAATCAGAACTTAGACCACCGGCACTGAGAAGCCAACAATTCTGATAAATCACAGCACAAGCCTGACTACCCTCCCCAAACTTAGCTCCCAAATAAAGCTGCAGTTCAATTGTTCTGCTTTTATGCTGTAAAATAGAAGCCAAAAGCAAAATCCTCCAACACATTCCCTGCTGGGATACAGATTTCACAGGAGACTGAGATATGGAAGGCAGCCAGCCGTGGAACTTCTGGCAGGGCTATGCTACACTGCACAGATGTGCAATTTCTTCTGAAACCTCTGCAGTATCTTCCTACTTCCAGTGCATTTTAAGAAGGGATAATACTTTCTGCTATGAATACTAGCATCAGGAAGATGAGGCCTCTTTACACCTACACAAAAAAGGTGAGCCACCCTGAGGTGTCAGCAGCTAAAAGGAAGACTGCAGAAAGCAGCAGGCTTTGCTGCATCTTTTGGAAAGGTCTCATGCACTACACTTCTGAACATGGGACAAGATGGGCTAGGCTAGAACAGAGACCTGCCCATAGCTATCCACAAACTCATACAAGCGTCCTTGATGTCTCTGATATTCCAGTGGCTGGTAATGCTACAGCTCCTTCCTGAAGAAAGAGCAGTGGTGGCAGTCTTCTGCTGCATTAAGTAAGAGAAAAAAATATTCTTTTTGCCCCTTCTTTTCTCTTTCTACCTCCTACCTGTGGTTGCGGCTACTATCATTTGCCACTGGAGGTGCAAAAGGTTTTACTTGCTGCCACTCATTTTTCCTTTATCTAGCTGCACAACAGCCACCAGTGGTTCAGTGCTCAGGGCTGTTACGAATCCACCAGAACAGTCCTCTGTTTTCCTTCTGCTGTCCTTCTGCTCTCCCATGGCCTCTACAGTACTATCAGCTGCCCTCTCAAGACTCAATATTGAGCCTGTAGAGCTGGTCACCGGCTCATTCAGCCACCCATGCACCCATACACATAAATCCCCATGTGTCAGCAGCCTGGGGCATTTTTCTCTTATAAATGCAGAATTATGGAATCTGTGGTCCTTGTAACATCTCTGGCACGCAACACTTCTGAGCTCTGGCCACAGGACAGGGATGTGCCCCAGCAGATTAGCAGAAAAAACAAGAGCCATGGGAAGGGGCAAAGTTCAAGTGAAGGGACAGATATACCCAACTCCATACAGGACTAGGAGTCCTGTGACGGCACTGGAAAAACGGCTAGAAGAGTTAATTTTCCCTAAATCCCAATCCACATCATGCTTCTGAAGATGGAAGGACTGGCAATATCTGACAAAGAGCAGGAGATAGCTGCCACATGTTTCAACTCACAGTTTCCCCCACATTTAGGAGATAAGATTTTCTTTGATGTCATGCTTTGGGACAAGTCTCTTGATTTTTTTTTTCTGTAGCATCTGGAGGGGATTTAGTGCTTCAGCCGGGAGAAGAGAGACATCTCATACAAGACATAGCCTTGTGCCATCTGGAGTGTGGGTAGATGTCAGGTCAGACCGGGTCAAAGCACCCCATGGGTTATTCTAAACTCCTCGCAGTCTTGAACCAGCCAGCCCGAGGGAAGGATGCCTCTGGAGAGCTGAGCTCTTGCACATCTTCAGTGACTCTAGCATGCAACAGGTGAAGGGCAGGTTGGCAGCCCAGCTCTACACTCTTACCCCATCCAGCCTGGCTGAATCATGTCACTTCCTACTACTAATGCATACGTCATACATACACAACACGTATAGAACATGTACAACTGTAAATACATTAAGGGGAGAGAGTTTTGTTAATAACGGAGAAAGCCCTGAACGTCTTGACTTTTTTTCCTGAGCAACGAAAGCTCAGGAAGAGAAGCAGGTCAGACCAGCCAGTAACTACATGGGGTACCTTCAAAGAAGTGCTAAGTGCCAAGGAGAGCAGAATTAAAGGCCAAAGAACCCTGCTAAACTGTCCCAGGGACAAATCAACGCACTCGGAGATCTGCCCAAAGAAGATTTCATGTTTAATGTATGCCCAGGGGAGTTTTTGCCCGATCCATGCCAGTCCTCTCCAGCTGAAGTCTGCTAGCCAGCGGGCGAGCAAGCACACTGCTTCTGGGTTGCAGCATCCTCAGGCATGGCCACCGTTTGCAGAATAGGGCAGATCTATTGGAAGCAACAGCTGTAACTAAACTTCAAGTAACTGGGGTTCCTCTGGTTGGTCTTTGGCCTGAACCTGTAATTCTTGACCCCTACCTACAGGCTGAACCTTCCCACAGCCTTGCCTCCGGCTGCTCAATGAGCAAGGTGTCCTCCTCAAGGGAGGCTGTCAGCCTGTGGCTGTGTTTTCTGCCAGCAAGGAGAGAATACCAAGGTTAAGAAAGCAGCTTTCAGCTGTTGGGTTTTTTTTTTCCCAAATGTAATTCAACACAGCTGAATGGCTCTGCTGGCAAGGAGAGGGTCCTCCCCTGCCTCAGAGCCTGCCGCATTACAACACCTGCACATGAGGGGCAGCCCTGAGGTTCATTGCTCTAAGGGGAGCAATTTTCGAGAAGAATTAAGCTCTCAACAAGGCAACTGCTGCTGCACCATCAGACTCCCACTCTGTCCCTCCACCTGCCCTTTAAAACAAGAGGGCTGCTGCAGGAGCTGGGCTCATGCCTTGGCTGTCTTCACTCTCTGCATGGAAAAACTGGGAAGGGCTCCTTCATCTTTCCCCTGCTACTAGCCACCAATTTTAACATTTTGCAAGTTGCAAACAGGACACAATTAAAAATATGGGACTGAATCTGTGCAAGAAGGAACAGAAATTAGAATAGCAAACCAAAGAAAGAGTGGTTAGGATTCTCTCTCAGTTTTTGGAACACCAAATCTACAACACAGGGCCATCAGAGGGTCTCCATGTGTGAGCAATGCTCTTAAAGCGAGAGAATAGTATCCCTTAATGCAGTTGTGCCCTTGGAGCTCTAAGCTCTTTTTCTGTGTCTGTAGAGAACCGATGCTACTTTTTTTGCACTGTGTACACGGTGTGAAATATGGCCCACTCTTTCATAGAAGATCAATATGATGCACAATAAATACTGTTATTGATCTTGCAGTGTTGTAGACGACTCTCCAGCTCTATGGCATATTAATAGTAGTTAACCAGTAATTCATTTCAGGATGGCTGGGATTTTCTTTTAAGGAAGGTGAGTTCTCGGGGTCAGTTACACATATAGGTCTTATACATTCAGTAACTTATGAAGGGCTCCTGCCTCCACCTAGCAGAGCACAGTGAAAAACAGTGGTCCAGTCCTCAGTTAATGTAAACTAGTCTCAGACCATTTACTTCAATAAAGCTATGGCGATTTACACAAATTGCAGATATGCATGGCAAAATCAACGCAGAAGCCAGTATATAGATCATTCTTTCCCTTCTTACTTTTTTGGAGGGGAGAGGAGAAATGTCAGGGAATTTACAGAAATTTCTATGATCATCTCTGTCTCACAGATGCGTGTTTTTAAGCACACACACTGAGAAATGTAAACACTGAAGTTCTGTCTGTAACATTTGCTCGTTCTGTATATAAGCATGGAGTATTTCCTATTCCTCCCAGTACTGTTAAGGGCCAGTTATACATCTTATTATACACTAATAAGAGTAATTTAAACATGCCTGGGCAAGCCTCTGATGCTGACATCAAATGCCACAGAGTCCACACTGTTAAGACTTTCTCAGCATCTACAACAGGGTGGTAGCACCAAACTGCCGACTGGGAATGGTTACTGGACCACACTTGGGAATCTGAGGGAGAATATTAGTCAGCTTGGGACAGATGTACACCAGGAACTGTTTTAAAAATCAGGACAGCACAGTCACATTTCTATGTCTGGGAGCACGCAGTGGGCACAGTACTCATGAGGCCATAACAGCTGATTAGTCTCCACGTGATTGTATATTTCAGAAAAGGATTATGTATATGTAGTGTGGCAATTAAGAGAATATATCACTGCCCACATTTATTGACATGAGTTCTTCCATACACCTACGGTTAGTAGTTTTTATTTCTTCTATGCCTACAGACTCTACACATACACAGACACGCTCCTGAAAATGCAGAAGAACCATGACTACTCAAGTAACACGTTACTCAAAGAGCAGGAAAGCATATCCATTGCCCAGTGAGCAGAGTTCAGCTTCCGGTAGTTTACTTTTCCTGTAGTTTTCAATTCAGAGTGACTGTTGTCATCACTGCAGTGTTAATATCTTCCTGCAAGTCAGCCTCTGCAGCAGGAAACAGCTAAGCCATTAAAACGCCAAAAATTAATTATTCCGTCAGGAAAGACTTGCTTTCAGACCTCAGAAGAGTCTTGGATTCACAACTGACAATCTCCCCTTGCTCAGTATATAAAGCATCAGCACAATCCCATTAACTCGTTTGGCAATATTAAGTCTCGCAACGCATTAGTTCAATTCATAGCTGGCTTTGAGGATGGACAGTAGCCTTGAATGAGGCCAGTGTGGAATCACTCCCTAACAACATAATCAGAAACACTGGAACAGTATGTTTCTCCCACCAGACAATCATGACAGAGCGATTTCAGATGTCAAAGAAAGCTGGCACCACTACTTACTTTCTGCTGAGGCATTCTGCCTCCCGAGGAAGAAAACCTGCATGCTCGCTCTGCCTTTGAGAGGAGGATTTCTGTTCTCTTCCCATTAGAAGTTGCGGATTATCTTTGGTTCCAGCGTTGAACTTTTAGCTTGCTATAAAGTTAATGTGCTAGGCAATGTTCATTCCAGGCAAGGCTGTGGGGCTGTGTATTCTCTGCCACCCCCAAAAAAGGCCATTATCTGTAATTACCCATTACCATGCATAATTATTTCTTCTATTCTGGTCTATGGCCCCCAGGACTTTATGCTGTTACAGCTCACTGCGTTATCTTATCAAATTTGTTAAGGAAGCTTTTTTGACCTTTTGAGCACCTGTCACAGCACATACAAAAGCTGGCAGTAAATTGTCTAAGCATGTAGCGTGTGATTTATTATCTGTATCCTGCATAGCGATACCGTACAAAATATTACACACTAACACCTTCCCCGTTTTAGCTAAAATGAGAAGAGGAAAGGAAACCTCTTCAGTAAAAGAAGGAAGGGAATGGGAAGAGGCTGGAGTATCTCAATGAGAATTTGAGGAACACAACAGCAACACACAGCTAAGCCTGAACATCAGGCTCTGGAGGAGGTCCCAGCTGCTCCCACCTTTTATCTTTCTCCTCTACCTCCCCAGAGTCTGATTCCTGCATTTCAGCCTCTTTTCACACCTGTGTAACTCCACTGAGCCCTACACTTTCACACAGAAGCTCATTTACTGCTCCTTCAGTAAGCAGGCAGAGGGCTTGAAACAAAACACACCCCACCACCACCTCTAATTTTCAGCTTCTCTCAATTCAGTACAGGTTCCTAAGAAACAGAATTGGTCCACTATGAGATTCACAGGGGGGTCATCCTTTATG
Organism: Burhinus bistriatus; assembly: GCA_013397275.1. NCBI lineage: Eukaryota > Metazoa > Chordata > Aves > Charadriiformes > Burhinidae > Burhinus > Burhinus bistriatus. Next base: position 80,774 of record VYXH01002680.1, read on the forward strand.
GACAGTTGCGTGAGTGCACGAAGGACCAGCATTTTGACTCCACTTCTCTCAAAGCTCCCAGTGAAGGACCAGACACTGACCTGCACCCCAGTACCATCTGCTTTGGCTATCAGTCTCACCACACTGTAAGTCCACACACTTATATCCCTCATCTTTGTAAGGACACTGGAATTGGACCCTACAGAGAAGCAGGGCTCTCAAGAAAATAACAGAGCTGACTCCCTCCACCCTTATTTTTTTTTTCCCCTTAGTCTTCTTTTTATCAATATACTCCAGAGGGTACTTTATCTTAAAACCTCTCTTTCAGGTGCTTATATGTATGAAACTCTCAACCCACACTCCTATCTGAAAAGAGAAACTCAAGAAATTATCATTTAGCAAATTTGAGTAAAGAAGTAACTTTGATGCTTTTGAACTGTGCAACTAAATAAACTTCCCAAATAAAATCTGAGATACTTCTCTGCCATCATGACAAATAAAACAAAATGTCAAGGATTAGGTACTCACTTTGGACTAAAAATGCACAGTATAAATTACTGTAGCACAAGGTATGCAGAACCAGGCCTTTCAGATCTGCCAGTGAGCGCCTTCTCCCTAAAAGCAGAGTGAAAAAACAGGGACCCTCGACTCCTGAAAGCATCCCTGAATTCAGGTTTTAACGGATGGCTACTGGAGCCACTGCTGTGAAGACAAAACTTTTCTCCATGTTTCTCCAGTTTCCAGACCTCTGGCCCATCGCTCTGTGGTTGCTCTCAAGCAGTGGGGAGGTGGAGACCTTAACACGGGTACAAGGAAGAGAGAGTCACCCTGCGTTCGAGATGAGCCAGCAAATACAGGCAAAGAGCAGCGGGGTAGCTTGTGGTTGTACCCCTGTCCCAGAGCCTGCTTGCTAAGATGTACGGGACTGTCCGACTCCCATTCACCTATGGAAAACCACCTCTGCAGTCCTCCCAATTGTTTTGACCAGAAAGCTTTCAAGAAAAGCATGTTTTTTCCTCCCTCCCCCAATTGCCAACAACCCTACAGCCCCATCTGGAGCTCAAATGCCAAGTCCTCCTTGTTTGGGATTGCCTGCCCAAACAGCTTTGGATGCCCAGCTGTGCTCCGACTAACATCTATTACAGGGAGAGGTTGAAAAATGTGTTATCAGCCACATCAGACGTGTGGGCTAAAAGCAGCTGTGTCTCCAGGATAAAGAGAATAAATCATAGCCAAAACAGTTTATTGCCACCGCAGTCCATAGGTACCTCTCTGGCCGTACCTGGGGAACATAGTTGCCCAGCCTTTCTT
>VYXH01002680.1:82088-96406 GCA_013397275.1 Burhinus bistriatus
CTTTCTTCTCAAAGCAGAAATACACATTTAGAAAAAAAAAAAGGGAAGAAGAAAAAAAGTAAAAATTGCACTGCCCAACAACTCTGAGCCTCTTGCAAGCTCCTGGCTTCTTTCCCAGAGCTGAAGCACACCTTCCTCCTTACCACAGCTATGCCCTGCCCGGGCACTTATCACCTCCCAACTCCCACCACGCTTTTCACCTCCTCCAACCGCCCCAAGACAAACCATTGCACCTTCCCTGCAGCAGCTCTCTGACAGCTAGGGCAGAGTCAGGGTGTCCTGCAACACTCTTCGCCGGACGAAGCAGCTGGACCGTGGGCTCAGCCGGTGTTACCGGTGAGGAGCTGGCATAATGGCAGCAGTGTCGGCAGGGGCAGGGCATGCGTCCCAGGGGCAGGAGATGGTTTTATTCATGAAGATGTCAACAGCTGCGCTCTCCTGCTTCTCAATGCTTACTTGACTGCCAGAACAACACCCATTTTCACCCCAAAGGAATGAGCATTACTTTTTTCTTCCCTCTACAAATAACACTGGAGTCATCATTTAAGCAAAACAGAATAAGCTTTTCCAGTTCCACTTATAAAGGGCTAAACCAGTCCTATGTGGGACAGCACATCTTACCAAGAACATCTGCCAGAAAGATGCACTCTAGGATAGAAGTAAAACAGCAAGGACAGCACATTTCAAGATCTGGGAGATCCTACGATTGAGGCTGTTCATTATCATCTTGCTCAAGGCCCCACAGTGGATGCACCCAATACACAAGATTTTTGTGGGACTCTGCACCGACATGATGCTTCTGTTCACAACATCAAAAGCCATTCCATGAAATGACACAGAAAACTTCAACCTGAGATGCTCTAGTCTGGCAAAGGCACAAGCGATTCAGAACAATCATATGGGGACTAATGAAATCTTAGATGAGGGGATCACTAAAAGGCAAAATAAACTGCCACCTCTCACTACAGGATGTGTTTTCTGGTCTTTGAATCATTCCTGCATCTCCTGCCTGAGCCCTTCCAAGTTCAAGCCCAGGTGTGCTGGTTCAGACCACGGCTTTATCCCCACCACCAGCTACAAAGAGAAACCTAGAGAACAGTACAAGCAGGGCAAATAAACGTGTTCCCTCCCTCACCCCCTCTCCCAGCCTCCCATCATTTTTGGCTCAGCGACGTTCCTGATTCTGGTGTGGTATGCTTACTTAATAACCACCAACGATCTCCCTTCCAATACAGGAAAGCGGGCTTTCAACAGGTATGTACAATGTCACCAGGGAAGGCGTCCCCCTAGTCCCACAGGCACCTCACCAGTTTCAGGCACAGAAGACACCAAGCCTCCTTCCCATCATCACAGGTCTGTCTGAAAGGGCTGTACCAGTCCTTGGTCATCCTTTTCCACCAGGAACCACTAACATTCAGCATAGTACCTTCATGGCCACCAGCTCCCCTGCAGTGACAATGTTTCTCAGGGACAGACTCCTCCGTATTTCACTTCTGGTATGGGTTAAAGTGGCTCTTGCGTGCACATGACCAACCATCTAGCCAAGCCCTACCAGAGTGCACTTCTGTCTTCTCCACTGCTTGGCAGTCCATGCACCTTTCCATCACCTACCAAGATGACTTACGGCGATTCCAGGCTTGCTTCCACGACAGCAATGGGAAGACCATACACCTTACAGCCAAGAGTAAGTCCTTGTCAGACTTCACCAGAAACACCACTGCATTAGATTCCCCACTCAGACCTACATTTTCAGACTGACAGGATCCTTCTTAAAACCATGTAATACATACAATATCTATTTTCTGTCAATTCAGTTTCCTGATCAAGATGTCAGGGGATACAAAAATCAAATGCTTTGCAGAATTTGATTGCATCAATATGTCACTTCCTCAAGCAATTTTGTAATGATAGAAGATTACTAACTTGACAGAATCCTTTACCCATAAACTTCTGTTAATTCACATTGTATGAGCATCCTTTAATGGTTGTATTTCTCCCCCTCCTGCACATTTTAGTATGCTGCGGACTGTTCCGCTGTTTTCACAAAAACTGATGTCATGCTGACGGATTTGTAGCCTCCCATCCTACCACACCCGCTTTTCTTAAACACTGGCATGACATCAGCTTTCTTCCAGGCCTTAGGAATCTCCCCAGTGTTAAAAGACTTAGTGGAAATCAGCATTAATGGACCAGAGAGATCCTCAGCCAAGTTTTCCGTTGTTTTGAGTGGTTTTTTTTTAAATACTGCATGCAAGTAATCCAATCCTGCTGATTTCAGCTACTGCGGGAAAGGAAAGCAGAATGTCACCATCTCCATATACAGCAATATCATGTGTCTTTCTTCAAAGCAAAAATCAGAAAAAATTATTGAGCGTTTCTTCCTCTCTTTCACATGTAGAATTATTACCCTGTAATGGGTCAAATGACTGTTTGTGTGTGTGCATTCCTAATACAACTAAAAAATTTAAGACATTTAGTTAATTTTAAACTTAACACAAAACAATTTTTTTCAAAGGAAAAAGTGTTTTGGGAGAAAAAAACAAGGAGGGAGAAATCCCAGCCAGAAGGCTGCAGCTTGGCATAATAAGTTTCCCAGTCATACACAAACCCACCCCCCCCAGCTCCAGCTAAGAGGAGCTGAAATACCACCTTTTTCATTAGAACCGGAGAGGGCACATTTTGTTCACATTTAGTGTACACTTAATAAAAATGATCTGCTGCAAACACTTAGCATGAAACTTAAAAATCGTCCTAATACAGCTGAAGAAATAAAACCTACAGAAAATAATTTTTATTTCCACACTTAATGCGAGCTTCAGGCCCTCAATAAGATGTCTAGAGCAGCAAATTCCACTTTCAACATCTTCTGTCACTGACTAGAGCAGAGCAGTTGATCTTTCTATGTCAGCTGGGGGGCAATCCTTGTTCTTTCCTTACTTGCACTTTTGGTCTTTATAATACAGCTGTAGTCATTGTATTCAAATCTTTATAGGCAAAAAAGGATAGCTTTAGGAAAGAAGAAGCATTCAAAATCTTTGATAACAGCTCTGAATCTGTGAAGAGGCTAGGCACTATTTTAATGCTCCAGCATATGTTTGCTCACGCTGGACTGAGACTGCAGGGTTATTTATATATCCAAAATTACTAGCATGCATGACAGCTAACAGGATCAGGACCAATAAAATTAGCGCTTCAGAAAATTAGGAGCATGAGAAACAAGGGCCATTTTCAATCTCCAGTGCAACAGCTGGGACTATGACTACCATGTGTATATGTTATTATTCATCTTGAGATACCTGATTTGAGAATGAAATTTACAAACATTTAAGTCGTTGCATTCAGGCATCCAACATGCTACTAAAGTGTGTAATGTGAGCAAAACTTAGAATCACACAACTTTAAAATAATAGAGAAAGAAATTAAAAGAGAAAGAAAATTAGAAAAGAAAACAAGATTTCTAGACAGTGATGGAAAACAGCCCAGACACCTGCAGGCGCAAAGAAACAAACTGAGAGGAGGAGAAAGAAACTTGGTGTGGATTAAACATGAAGGGATTTAAGTCATTAACAAGAGATCAAAGAGAACATTAGAAGGGAGGGAAGGCTTTACAAGTGTCTGAGATAGGAGACCTTGGAGGAAATATGACTGGGATAAAATCATTACGGCTCACACTAAAAATAATACAGGGAGTAGAGCGATGGTTGGAATTATCTGGAGTCTGTGCTTGATTATAAGCTATATGATGACAGAAACCCAAAAGGTTTCTAAAAAAGACCAACTAGAAACAACAGGAGAGCTTTTTCATTCTGTCTACCTAATACGTGATGGAAAAACTAGTATCAGGAGCAGCAGAGAACCACTGTAGACACCCACTGGGCCTGTGCAAGTAAGCAAAAATCACGTGTACGTGCATCACTTTTGTACACAATCGCCAGTGCTGCATGGATGCAACAACATTTGCACTCACGAAATCTGCTTCCATGCAAATGCAAACTGATCGTTAATGAATTTTCTTCATGCACAACTGACAAACAGAAATGCACAGTGACTGGAACTACAGTGGCTTACACTAGCTGAGGTTCAGTTGTGCCCATGACTATAGGCATCCAAGTCAGCAAATGGTGGCCTATGCTGTAAGCCACAGAAATAGTATAGAGACAGGAATTTAAAACAAATATATCATAAAATAATTAGGTATCCAATCTCATTGCAAAGGAAGAGAAGCTCAGTTCTTAACAGACTCTCTGTACGCTCTTCAAGAAAACACAGAGCATAAGTGCATAAATGATGTTTGCACTTCTACAACTGGGCTATTCACAACTCTAATTAAGACTAGCAGGTACTCAAACTCAGGAGAAAGTTTAGCAAAGTTCAGAAAAATTAAAAAAAAAAAGAGGACTTAGAAGAAGCATATGAAAAAGCGTTCCTGCAAAAGAAACTTTCAAAACTGCATTTTAGTCCCCAAATCATTAAGTGACAAATCCAATGAACGTGGAAAGTGGGCTAACAGGCTGAATTAGGAAGTTAGCTGGTAAATAAAGAGAATGAAAGCAGTCTTCAAGGTATAAGAAAGCATGTGAAAAAAAGAAAAAGCAAGAAATCACACCAGCGTTCAGTTAAGGAAGCGTGCAGTACTCCTTCACTCCCCACTTATATCTTCCTAAAAACAAAAAGAAAGCCCCACACATTCAGATAAGTCATAATAACTGTTTCAAGGACACAGAAAGGAACAAGAGGTTAGCTGCAGATAGTGTAATAATGTGCCCACAGATAGAAATTTCTTAGTACATCTTCTGCTCCTGCTCCATTCCTTATCTCAGCGTTCATAATGACAAATGGAAAGCACAAGCCAGCACAGATAACTCTCTAAACGTGAATGCACATATGCAAATGCCAGCGTGACGGAGAAAGAGCTTCCAAGGCACACAGAACAACAGGCGCTGCCCACCAGCCCTGCTGGCCTTCAGTGGGAAGAGAAATCCCCAGCACTCGGGCGCTAGGACAGCGTACACAGTAAAGTCTGTTCACCACACAGTAAACACTGCTCAGCAGGAACCTGGTAGCTCTGGTAGCTCTACGCCTGGAAACCGCACCTGGTGTGGGAAAAGTCGGACAGAAGATGCTGCAAGCTCAGAAAGCCCTAGGGTGACAGATTTTGGAAAATTAAAAAAAAAAATAAATCTACTCCCAGTTCTTTAGGGGAAAAAAAGGAAAAAAGCTCTTCTGAAACATGAAAGAAGGATGGAGATACCTGCTGAGCTGCTTGTGGGTTTTCACCTCCACCCCTCCAACCAAAAGGCAGTGACAGGAGCCGTGGGGCTGAGCAGTCCTTCTCTCCAGAAGTAAGCAGGTCTGGGTAGGTCAGGGCTGGTCCCCTGGGCACCCCTGCTTCCCCGACACGCTGCAGAAAGCTCTCGCCAGCCCCTCTCCCTGGTGAAGACAGCCCCAGACAAGCTCCGCAGTACCACTTGCACAGAAGAAGACAACCAATCTTCTCTGAGGTTTTCCAAATCTTTTTATGCTACTATTTATTTTTACACTTCCACTGCAGCTTCAGACAGGATCAAAAGCCTGAAAGAAAAACTTCTTCATTTAGAGACTTAACTCTGAAAATTGCCGCCAGTTCTACCTACTTCAGACACACATGCACGCACAAAGCTGCACAGACAACGAATGAATATTGCTTGAAAGGAGGAGCAGGGAAAGTGCAAGCTTTGCAAGCTGCAGGCTCCAGAACTGGAGAATCAACTGGAAACATCTAATCAGGGATGCAGAACCCTGTAACATTATGATTTATTTAACACGGTCAAACAATGGCCAGAGGCAATGAATCATACAGGAGATGACAAAGCTGCAGGAGATTTCCGTCATCTAGTTTAACCTGCACATTGATCAGAGTTTACCCCCATATTAATCACTTGAGATCGTAATCTAACATACTCTTAAACACCTCTCCTGATTATGCTTCACTTACCCCCTTGTCCTTATGCAGGTCACTCCGCTGCTAATTGCACTTCTAGTTAGGAGAAAAAGTGTCTACTGTCTAATTTAATTTTGTCTTTTTTAGTTTCAAGCCGTTGCTCCTTGTTATGCTGTCTCAAGCACTGTAAATAATCCCTCCCCCTCCTCCATATTATTACCGCTCAAATATTTATAGACTGTTATATCCACCCTTAGTCTCCTTTTCTACAAGCCATACATCATTTTTGTCATGCTTCCCTCTATCCTTTCAGATTTATCTACGTCCTTTTATAATGAGATGCTCAAAACTCCTTTGCAGTGTTCCCAAGTACGGCGAAACCAAAGCAGCGGAGAGAGGCAGAAACACCCGCCTTGTTTCACAAGCAATGCCTTTCTAAACAACTCTAAGCAAAACGCATGTCATTTTGGTAGAAACTGAAAATTACAAAGCCATAGCCACCTCACTGTGAAGAGCTTCATACATCACATAGTTGTATCAGTCAGAAATTAAAAAAGCCCATTAGGGGAAAGTTTTACCCTAAACCAAGGAACGATTGTTCAAAGAGAAACGCTCCCTGAATATTTACTTAGTCCAGCTTGAAAGAGATTTAGCAACTAAGATAACCACCATAGAGGCAAAAGACTGTCTCCAGCAACTGCTTCCCAAGACAAAGTCTAACTCATGCTGTGGAAGTAACACTAATGCAAGAGAGGTAAGACAGTTCACAAACTGTTACAAGACACACAGGTAAACAAATGTGAATCTTTTTCTCTCATTTTAACTGCAACCAACGGGAGAAAAACAGATGATTATGGATGGAAAGGTATTAGTTATTCACAGGTGAAGGATGCAAAAATTATTTCTTTGCCAGCTGTTACAACCCAGTAGAGACACATGATGTTCAACTATGCTCAGCAGAGATTTGTTGGCTGTGGGAGAACCTGGGGAAAAGCGTCAGGAGCAATGGATAGGGCTGCTTGGCTCTTGGTATCGAAGGACAGTTGGCAGGACCAGGAGGCAGCCAGCAACTAAAACTGCTGAAGACTTAGTGGTGGGCACAGCAGGCGAAGATCATCATTCAACAGTAATGAGGAGAAAAGACAAAAGAAAAGAGCAGGATGACAGACCAGCAACCACTGCAGACCTACCAAGACCTTTGAGGACATGCAGCCATCATGCTAGCCCTGGCACCGACGGGCAAAGCAGCTAATGCTTCCTTCTCCTTACTGCTCAGCCCTGCTGAGGCTGCTGCCGCCTGAACTAGCAATTCTCTCCACTACCTGTCACGCCCCATGATGCTCATTTTCTGTTGAAATGTACCATAAATTTAGTCATTGAGTGTTTTTAGGTCAAAAGAGTCAGGATTTCCTTCCTGGGCTTGCAAATGCTGATCACTGTTGAGGCTGGCTGAATTTCAAATTTCAATATGTTGACTTAATGTCAACACAAAAAAGTAGGCATTTCATAGATTCACAGAATAGTTTAGTTTGGAAAGGACCTCTGGAGACCAGCTGGCCCAAACTCTGCTCAAAGTAAGGCCAGCTTCCCAGTTGGAGCATGTTGCTCAGGTACCATCCAGCTGAGTTTTGAGTCTCCCCAAGGATGAAGGCTCCACAGCCTCTCTGGGCAACCTGTACCAGTGTTTAAGCACTGTCATGGTGAAATGTCCATGGCAGCTTCCTCATGTTGCCCACCAGCTGAATAGAATGAGACTTTTTTGACAAAACTGAAATTCTGACAGCATATGGCACTATACTGTAAAGATTTTGTTTCAAAAAGGACTTTGTTTCAAAAAGAAAATTTCTCACTTCTTTTAAAACCAGACCATGGTATCTTCCAATTATAGTAACTTTTTTTTAACCTCATTACCTATGAGGCACAACATCTGCAAGGTCATGGCATCAACTTTTGAAATCACAATACAGTGTCACAGAAAAGGTTAATGCAAAAGATAACATCAAGAAAGCAAAGGAAGAGTAAAGAAGGCAAGGCAGGCTTTTCAGATGCATCTAGGGCACCTAGGGCACTGCGGGTTCAAAGGGACCTCAGTACCATCATTCATTAGGCATAGGATTACTGCTGACCCCACTGCAGTCCGTATTTACAAGCAGATAAAAACTCAACTGCTCCTCAAAGAGTTTCATAGTGAAAGCAGCACCAACTTAGAGAAATGTAAAAAGAACACTATTTTGTTTCCGTCATGCATAATAAATGTAGCAAAGGGAAATAGCAAGTGCAAGCTTATTACTCACAATTGCTAACAATTATGTTTGTCAACCAGTGCTGGTAGCAAGGCACCTGAGCAATCCCATTTTTAATCGTCATCACAAAACAAATGGGAAATTGACTGCCGCAGAGCACAGGAGCAGGAGCTGGCATTTAGCGCCACACAGTAATCCCATCTGTACTGGATGCTTCTAAATTGGGCCAACACGAGCACGGAGCAGCAGAAAGAAGGGGTGCTTTCCAGCACCTTCCAGTCACCAGGTGATGTATGTTGCAGCCACTCCCCCATCCACTAAATGCCAAACATGACCCTTACTCTGTGACCAGGACCAAATAAAATGGAGGAAAGGTGAAATGCGCTGTCTGCTTCTTTTAGTGTGAGCAGCTTGCACTGGAAGGTGTTCCACGATCACGCTTCCCTCTCCCCCTCAGTGATTTCTAAGTATTAAAATGGCAGAGGTACCAAAATGATGTGGAACAGGGAAGAACACAGGTTTTAAAAACTGACTATGTCTGAAAGGCACATTTTAAATGTCTCACCATGGTCTTTCTCCTGAGTTTTGCACACTAGTTAACAAGAGGTACTCACCCTACAGAAGGAAGGACAATTACTTTAGATGCTCTGGGATCACGACTTTTTGCTGCTCTGTACGATTAAATGGCCTTTGCTCTCACCAACCTGCAACTTTTTAAGGGAAAATGCACAGAAACTACAAAATCCGTTTGCAAGAGGTTCTCCTAATGCCCTGTGACCATGGTCTACTCCATTCCAACTACCCTGCAAATTCCCAGTTTGCTTTTGAGTGGGGAAGATACACTCTATCCAAAGTAAACACGGTTCCCAAGCTTCAGACAGTAAATCCACAAACCCCTAGGCTATGACCATGATAATTCATTTTTCCCCTTTTCAAAAACAGCATATCACGAAGGGATCTGAAAAACTGTCTCTGGTCTCTCCAGGTGTCACAATATTTCTGATCTGCCGATAAAATGGATACAGCGAGGAAAGACTCTCCCTCTGGCACTATGTCTGATTTGTGTGACTCCTTCACACATTACTCCTCTGATGGAAAACAACGCTCTGCGTGATGGGAGTCCAAAAGCAAAACCGCTCTTGTGAAGCCGAAAACTTACAGGAGGAACAGAATTACCACTGTCAAAACCATCTCCTGCCCAGCCTAACACGTGTCATACAGGGCACGCTGCACTCCCAGGAGACACTGGCTCCCCAGGGGTTTGCAAGGAGCTGCTGACTTGCCCTGCCACAAAGGGTTTCTCTCTCTCTGCCTGCCTTAACGATTACTGTAAATTCTTGCAAAATCAGCACCTCAGCCTACCAAACTGAGACACCGTGACACTTGCTCCGACAGGGTCTCTCATTTTGCTTGCAGTTGAGGGTACCAGTAAAATGATAAAACAGCAATGCAAGACTCCTTCAAGTTACCTGGTCCTGAAACAACCTAACACTTAAAACAAGAACTTCATGTCACATCACACCTGGCAGTTTCTTATCCAACAAAAGATCTTCATATGCTAAAAACAGAAAGCAGTATTCCTCACTGAAAAATCAGACTCTCCAGGGGAAAGCCTGTATTCTGACATCTGATGAAGCCACCCTACATCTCCGGCTGAACGCAGAGCACCTTCTGTAGCTTCAGAGCACGGACATGGCCACTGGTGGTGTTAAATCCATACCCGTGAGCACTTACACTGCTTTCAACCGATGAACCTGCCAAAATTAGTTGAGACAGAACTTGATGCAGTGCAGTTGCTTTCGAGCTAAGCATGAATTTCTGTTGCTACCTAGGTGCCTAAAAACAAAATTACGAACCGAATTTTCTATTCACTCCCAGATTATTCCGTTTCTGGTAAACAAAGCTAACCCTGCCTTGATTCTTGGCTGGAATCGCATCTTCTCTCTGGAGATGAAGCTATGTGTTTTAAATGTTGTCACCCACACACAGTTATTTAGTAAAATACTTGAGAAACAATGTATTTGAATTGCTCACAAAGAAAAATCCACTGTAAGAAAGATGACTGCAAACCATTTACAACTGCTTTGACCAAAAATTTTCAAACAATTCAAATTACTTTAAAATTAGGCATTTTCATGTTTTCAAGTCTTTATACAAGCATGTGAATTGCCTTAAGCTTGTTTAATGAATGTTTTTCATTAAAAGACCATAATTTAATTCAATTAATAAGAAATTATGAAAGTGGGATTAATAAATTAAATACCTCCACTGACATTTTAAAAACATTAAGATCAAAGTGTATGCAAATTTTGCTGACAGTACACAATTTCATTTTTGGCCTTTCTGTATAAGCAAGGGTTTTGCTGTTCTCCTGAGTTACACACAATCTCTATACATTACTGAATATACTACTTTAATCTTTAGCCAGCTTTTTCCATGTCTATAGACAAAGCATGCAGTAATCTAAATATGAAGGGAGCAATTACGTCGATTCAAAGGTGACACATGACTGCAGTAATGAAAACAAAAAAGCTAATAAAAAGCTATTTATTGTTTTATCAACCAGTTCTTCTAAAAGCTTCCCAAAGAAATTCCTCCACATCAGCCTGAAACTGCCCATCTGCAATGGATGCAACAAATCCATCTGACAAGGCTTTAAACAGCCTGCAAAACAGAGTGATGACATTTGACAGACACACATATGTGCTGTCCTTTTACTACTTAATGCAAGGCATTGTCCACTTCAGAAGCATCTTTTTCACTGGGAAGTATATTCACCTGTACTATTGACATCAGCACAGATGATTACAAATGAATGACATTTCCTTCTCCTTTCCTCCATGTTTGTTCACTTTTTTCTTTTTTCTGTGTATACAGAAGTCAATTACATCAGTTTCATTTTTATACACATTTAATCGCTCTATCTGTCAGGCATAAGGTCTGCATAGGAAAAGGCACTGTGCCTAGAGTCTTCAATTCAGCACCTTTAAGTCCCGATTATGCTTACTCACGGTTTTACTGAATCTGCAGACAAATATTGTTTGGTTTTTGGTTGGCTACTTTTGTTGTTGTTGTTGTCTTGGTTTACAAGGGTTAAAAGCAGTACAGTAAGGTGTACAGAGTGGAAGAACTGCGTCAGCCTTTTGTAGTTCATCATACCTGGCCACACAGAGCAGATGTACCACCACATCAAGCCATGCAAGGTGGGCAGCTCTCTGCTGCTGAGGTCAATGACATTACCTACATACCTGGCTCCTATACAATGCTGAAAACTCCCCAGTTTTGAAGAAGATATGCACCCAGCCAACATCCAGTTGCCAGGACTGTGGCAGGAGTACATACTTTGGGAGAAAGGCGAAAAGCTCCTCATAAATCTCTACTTGCAGGTATACACCCTATTAAATTCAATTACAGGGATAGTCTATACCAAACTAATTTTGACTTTCAAGTAAAAATAATAATTACAATATGAAAGACTGATGCTGGGTTCTTCCCTTTTGCTAACCATCCCAACAGTGCAATACCGTTCTTGGAGTAGGGACGCTCCAGCAGGCAGGCGTAAGCGATGTCAGCCCTTGCCCCAAGCAGCGAGTACCGCTCTCCCAGCACTTTACCTGACGGTGTGCTAGCTGCCGTTGTGGCTGTACTCGAGTGCGTAGGGCTGCTGTTTTCCAACAAGAGACAAGAGCTGCCACCAGTGTTCTTCTTCACGAACGTCTCAGGGGCACTGGGCAGGGGCACCGGGTGGCTGATTCCCAGTTCCTCTTCCTGAGCTTGCTGCCTTCTCAGCGCAACCTGTGAACAAGATGACAGACATAGGGCACGCTCCCTGGCTTGAGCACAATTTATAACGGCAACAGTGAAAGACTCAAACTCCAGGCTGTTTTTTCCTCTTCATAGGTACTCTCTATGGTGTCAATGTCACGATCCAGCCAGTGGGCAAAGGAAGATATAAAGGTGGTTATAAAGCTACTTAAAACCAATCCCTTTTCTGTCCAAACATATAGGAACAAACCTATGAAATGCTGGTGCTATACACATCTCCCTCCAACAAGGCCACATGAAGACACTAAAGCTGACTGTATTTACCCAACACAGTTGCCCCTGGGCAAAGCATACTATGAAAATCAGAGAGTCACTACCCTCCTCACTGCTGGGGATAAGCAATTCATCTGCTTGCAAGGCTCTGCTGCACCTCTTCATCAAAATAAAGCCGCTCTTTATGAGGGGTTATACCCGCAATCTGCTGCTCTGTCTAAGCTCGCTGGGCTCCCTTGCTGGCTCTTTGCTGTTCCTTCAAGGGAATTTCAGTGCACAGCACACTGTGCACAGAGAGCTACCATGGCAGAAGCATGGCAAATGTAGGGAACCATCCTGCGAGCATGTCAGTCAGTGTCACACACATCACAGCTGGCCAGGCGTGGAGCAGCGGGAGCTCCCCATTTCTTTCTTTTTCAACACTGATGTTATTCCATAGCTTAGCTGTCACTGGCAAAGCCCACAAGCACTATGCAGTCTGGACAGGGGTGCAAACAAACCCGATTCCTTGCTTACTGAAGATATAGAGGACCCCTTCTTCTCCATCAGAACGAGCAAAACACAGCCATCCTCTCATGCCAAATATGTCATGTTGTCCAGGCAGTAAACACAATGATGAGGGCTTTACAGCTACCTACCCTGCAACATGCCATGTGACTGATTTGCATCTATATTTGCACCTTGGAAGTCTGTCCCAGATTACAGACTGCAATCATAGGCTTTTCTTGCTGGAAATTCTTCTGGGTAGCTTGGACAGGATTTTCTAGGTTCAACAGCAACATTTTTCTAATACAGATGCGCAATACCATTAGAGAAAATAACAATAGCTCTTGCAATAGAGACATCGCAAACACAGGGTGCAGACTTGCAAACACCATGGGCAACTTTGACTTCACAAGCCACTAACCTTGACCTGCAAAATTCCACCAGCGCCAAGGGACTTACTGCAGAAATATATCAAAAGGGGGAAAGACAGACTTTCAATGTGCAACTCCTACACAGATAAGGCTCAGTTAGGGAGGCTTTCAAACACCAGGCAGGGAAGAGAACCCCCCCTCAGGAGGGCCACCGCCAGGACCTGCTAGCAGGAGGCATTCACTACCTGACAGAAGCTGACGGGCAGCAGAAGAGTCTATGCAGAAGGGGACACTTGCACAGGCAACACCTCATTTTGGGATCCACGTTTATTATTCCATGGTACACACCAGACAGAGAAAATGCATGTAACCTGGGCACAGTAACAACTTCTGGACTGCCATGTCACCAGCAAGGAAGAATTACTTGAATGAAAGCTCCCGGTGGGTTCAGAGGATGTTTAGTATACCTGCACTGAATAATTAAATTAAAAAAAAGTGGGTAAATATTTCATCCAGCATTGCTACTGTTTTTAAAATTTGTCTGTGGTACACTCATTTCACGTGGGATCACAAAGCTGTAAGTGCACATTAGTTGCAAACTGGGTCGGTGGGTCCGGTATCACTGCCTTTACTGGCACCAGTAACCCGAATGCCTTCCAGTCAATCTGTCCGCAAGGGACTGTTTGCATGAGACCGTGGAATCCCACTCACAGAGCTCAAGCCACTGCACTCCCAGGACTCCTCTTAACGAGGTTTTCAAGATAAGGATCACAAGGACTAATACAGCGGTCATTTACATGCCAACGACAAGTTGTGACTCCAGTGGGACTACCTAACGAAAAAAGTTATTCCTACACAGAGAACTGGGTGCAGTTTGGTTTCTTAGCGAATACTACTGAGTCCTCATTTAGATTTAAGACGGCCCAGCTACACAGGTATTTAGACAGCCGCTCTATGCACAATCAGGAACAACGCCGTCATAAAAAAAAAAAAAAAAAGTATTTTTAGAAATGCACTCAAGCCACTTAGCATCAGAAAAAGCAGATATACCGAATCTGAACCCACCAGAGGAAGACATTCCCCCTAACCAATTAGTTGGCTAGACTATTCATTGCCGAGTTAAAAACAAGCCGAAAACCGGCAAGCTGCCGTTAACTAGAAGTCTTCCTCCCTGGAGGCTTTAGGCCGGATCCGCGCACTTTCAGGACCGCCAGCACGTTTCGGCTTTGCCCGTTTTCAGGAGCGGCCGCGTCCAGGCGG